>SJYC01017705.1:0-26075 GCA_006408675.1 Madoqua kirkii | reverse complement strand
TCCACTGCCGCCGCCTGATGGCAGGGGCCCAGACGCCTGAGCACACTGCACTCAGGAGGAGCCGTCCCTGCTCACAGCACTTGCAGATGCCAACCCTGGATGCTCCTGCGTGAGGGCATCCCGGCTTTGCGGAGGAGGGGTGTGGGCTGCCTGGGGAGGATCAGCGGCTCAAACAGGGTGTGGAATCTGCAGGGCCGACCCCTTGGGGGTGCCCCTGTCACACAGGGTCCTGGGTGGAGTGGAGCAGACTGCGTCTGCTCGACGTGACTCCAGTGGCCAGTGAGCCTGGTGACGGTGCATCGAGGTGACCACTGGCCCTGGCCTGGCCTGGCTCTGCCACTAATGAGCTGCGCGGCCAGGGGCCAGGCACCTGCTGTGTTAGTCGGGGTTCTCCCAGATCGACTCCCAGACCCCAAGTCGAGAACTTGGGTTCAGTGGGTGGTTTCAGGGGCCAGAGTGAGGGCAGAGGTGGTAGAGATGGCATCAGGGATGGGGGAGCTGCACATGCAGTTTCCCCTGCCTCAGTTTCCCCCTCTGCCTGTCCAGGGGCCAAGGAGATGGAGCCTGGGGGGCAGGGCTCAAAGTCCAGGCACCCCCACGGGCACCATAGTGTGTGGCTTCTGTGGAAAATCACACCCGGCTCTCAAACTCCTGCGGGAGTCAGATGGTTGTCGAGGGTCTTAGGTTCCCCAGCAAGCTGGTCTCGGAAATAAGAGAAAATAAATTAAATCATGCTGGAAGAGGGCTCACTTTGCACCATTCAGAGTCCTCGGAGCTGGGTTGGGGCTGAGAGGCCGGGTCCACAGCCCGTGCCAGGAGGGCTGGGGGACTGGGGGGGCGGAAGGAGGCCCATCTCCCCTCCTCCAGCCAAGACAGAGACCATGAATCACCCCAGTGTCTTTGGTGAGTCGTGGGGGACAGGCGGGAGAAAGTGTTCACATCCGTTTATCGGGGAAACTGAGGCCTGGTGAGGGGCGCCTGAGGCGACAGTGCGGGTGGGCTGCGTCCAGCCTGGAGTCCGGCGCACCCAGGGACCCCCACCCAGTAGCACCAGGGACCCGGGGTGACACTGCTTCCCAGCACAGCTCTACCCTCTCACGCAGCCCCTGCTCGAGGGCCACCGTAATCAGAGTTGCTGGATCTGGAGGAAGCTGGGGCTCTGGCAAGTGCAGCGGTCAGCCCTCACTGCCCTTGCTGACCCTTCACGGGTGGCTCCACTGGACACTTAGTGTCAGCGCAGCCACCCAGCTGAGCCACGGTTCCCAGCCCCCTGCTCCCAGAACCACAGCGAAGGGTAAGGTCAGGGTGGAGGGGGCTGGGGGCCACGAGAGCCCTCAGGTACATCCAGGCTTGGTCCCTCTCCAGCTATGAGCCCTGGGGGGCACTCTGCCTGCTCTGGGCTTCGGTTTCCAGCTCTGTAAAATGGGTGGATAACTGAAGCTGCCCCCACTAGGACTCGCTGAGTTAAAGAGCACCGGGTCTGGGTGGACCCTCCCTCTAACTCTTGGGACAGGCACCTGGAGGCCGTCCCATCTCCCAGCCCTGCATGACGGTGCCGACGGCAGGCACTCATTCCCCTGGATATCCCAAGAGGGGCAGAGAAATGCACCATCACAGAGAGCTGGCAGAGAAGGGGTTCCTCTCCTTACAAAGGGGGTGGGCAGAAAAGCCAGAAGGCTGCCCAGGGAAGGTTGAAGACACTGGCCAGTGCTCAAGAATGAAGCTGCTGCCGGCGGGCAGGGTGAGCGCGTGGGAGGCGGTCAGAGCCAGGTGGACACACAGGCTCCAGGCAGGCAGGGCTGAAGGGCACACGGCCTGCTGCCAGCATCCTGGGCACACCAGACTCCCAGCGTCTCTACAAGGGGTTCCTCCTTATTTTCCAAACGGGCAACTCGGATCCTCTGAGCTGACCCAGGGGCCATGTGCAGCGTCTGAGGGCAGGGGTGCTCATCCAGTCTCCTGCCTGCACCATCCCCCCCAGTCTCCTCCCCCACCGCCCCCTATGGGAGTCGGGACGCTTCACCCCCTCCTCCCGGGCTTTTTAAATGCTCGACACTAAGTGAGCGGTTCTGGAATGAATGTGTGCGTGTGTGAATGAATGACACAGGCATGGATTTTGCACATTGCTACTGGTAGGGGCCAGCATATCAAGCATATGGAAGCTGAGACCCAGTCAGACCAGAGTTTAGACACTACACCCCAACTCCTGAGCTCTAAGACTCAGTTTTTCCATCTGCAAAATGGGGACAAAAACATCTCCTCGACTGAAGTTGTGGGATGCTTGTGATGGGAGAACTGAATGGATTTTGAAGATGAGGCCCTGAGCTGCCCCCGAAAGAAAAGTGAAGGTATTAGTCGCTCAGTCGTGTCTGACTCTTTGGGACCCCTGGACTGTAGCCAGCCAGGCTCCTCTGTCCATGGGGATTCTCCAGGCAAGAATACTGGAGTGGGTGGCCATTCCCTTCTCCAGGGGATTTTCCTGACCCAGGGATCGAACCTGGGTCTCCTGCATTGCAGGCAGATTCTTTACCCTCTGAGTCACCAGGGAAGTCCAAGGAAGGTAGAAAGATGGCTTCTTGAGGTGACAGGAGAAGAGATCAGGGGCCAAAGTTCTCCTTCACAGTAAGTGTGCCCTGACCCAAGCGCCAGGAACAGGAGAGGGCAGTCTACCTGCCTCTCCAAACTCTTAGCAAAGGACAGAGGAGAGTGGAGCCCTGAGTCCACACCCTGGCTGCTGCACTGGGGCCCGTGCACTCTTTCTTTATATTTATTTTTTTATCGCAGTACAGCAGATCTACAAGGCTGTGTTAATCTCTGCTGCACAGCAAAGTGATTCAGTTATGCATAGGTACAGTCTTTTTGCAAAATACTATTTTCCATTAGGGTTTGTCACAGGATATGGACATAGTTCCCTGTGCTCTACAGTAAGACCTTGCTGTTAAAAACCTGCGTCTGCTAACCCCAGTCTCCCACTCCATCCTTCCCCTCCCCCTTGACAACCACAAGCCTGTTCTCTATACCCAGAACCCAGCACATTCTTCAATTTGGCTTCTTACCTGGAGTTGGAGCTCCAGGAACTGAATTCACTCATTTGTGTGCGATAGACCAAGTCAGGGCATGTCTCAAGGATCATTCTAAGAGAACCTGCTATATTCACTTTTTCCAAAAATGGGGAAAATGAAATCAGTGACCTGCAAAATGTCTTTCCATCTTGGGACTCTCTGAATTTCAATTCCAATCTGAACATCACTCTGAAACACTTTTACTCGAAAAAAATTTAAATTAAATCACTCGCACTGCATATTAACTTATGATTAATGGGCTAATTCCGTGATCCATAAACAGATCGTCTCCAACAGCAGATAAAGAGGACGCGCTCTTATCTCGCAGGCAAAATGCCAGCCTGTCTCCGGGGTGTCTGGGCTTGTTGGGACATAGATTCAAGGCCACTGACAGCCCACAGTGTGAAGGAAGAAAGTAGAAACACGCAAAGATTAACACAAAGAAAACTTCATGAAATGAGTTGCACCCAACAACCTGGGCTCTAAGTTTTGATTATCTCTTATACCTCTTTCTACAGGAACAAGGAAATGACCTTCACCCTTGAACTTGGGAATGAGAATGAGGAAAGGCACAGACAAGGAGGCTGGGGCAGGGTTTATTCTGATGGCCGATGTAAATGACGTTGACACCCCCAGTATGGGATGCAAGTCTGGGAACCGGATGGGGACTTTCTGCAAGGCAGTCCACGCCCTCTGGGCTTCATCTGCAAGGAGCCGCCTTCGCTGGGTGACTCAGGGTAGTGCATGAACAACAATCATTGGCATGAGCAGTCTTGGGGATGCCCTGGGAGGCTCTCCCTGGCACAGCGCCTGCCCAGCAGCACAGACAGGCCCCTGGCCCCTGGAGCCGCTGTGTCCAGCCTCCCTGAGGCCCTCTCTCTCTGGTGGGACACTGCTCAGCCCGCCTTCCTGTAGCCATGTGCCCCTGATTCGCAGCCCTTCATGCCCATCATACCTGGAACCTCCCCATAATGAGAGCTGAGTGCAAAGGAAGACTCACCAGTCTCCTTCGGGGGTATCTACTTGTTTCTGGATGGTAGAGACCTTGAAGGAAGGGCCGAGTGGCCTCTCTGCAGACTTTGTGGTTTGAGGGGAGTGGAGAAGGGAGTTCTAGATGGGGGTGGGCCGTGGATCCCTGTAGTAAAGCTCCAGAGCCCAGGAGCCATCTGTTAAGAGCTCCATTTTTCATTTCACAACCTGTCTCTCTCAAGTTGAATCTGGTCAACCTCTGGAATGTCTGTTTTTCTTCATTATCTTGGCTGCCACTCCTATCTCATGCCTCCTAGCCTGTGCACCCCTCCTTCCTACCTGTGAGTCTTCATATTCGCCATTTCTTTGTACTGAAGGCCCCACCTCACCCAATTCTGGATATAACCGGCCCCTCTCCTCCAGAATGTTCGTCCCTCCAGCAGGCTGTCTGCGGAAACCTGCCTGTGTCTTGGCTCTTCCGAGCGCACCTCCCAGCTGGTGAGTGACACCAGACAGTCATCTGCCCTCCCCCGACCCCCACTTTTTATCTGCAAGAACACCACCTACCTCCATGGCTACTGAGAGAGTAAAATGAGTTAACACACAGCAACTGGCCCATCGCCCTGGAAGCGTCCCTTGTCACTGTCCTGGGTAACCTCCACTGCTGCTCCTTGAGCCCCAGCTGGGCGGGGTCTCCTGTTTCGTCCCCTCTGGGGGTGCCCAGGATCCCACAGGGCCTGGCACACAGCAGACACACACAGTGTGGGCTGAAGCAACAACCCCTAAGCTTTCAAGGCCACCACCAACAGTGGTCCCTAACACTCCCAGCATTTGGGGGCAGGCCCAGCTGTAAAAGACGCCCCAAAGCCCATGGGAGCTCGGTTGTGCTCTGAGGCTGAGGGTCTCTGCCTTTCCTGGCATACATGCCACCGGCACCTCCCTGGATGCCCCCACCGACTCAGGCAGAGGCTAGAGAGGGAGGCAGGGATAACCCTGGACTTGGTCAGAGCAGAACAGGGCGGCTGGGGCTTCCGCATCTCCTGGGGAGGGGCCCAGGCGGTGCGTGGGGGAAGCGGGGAGCCAGGGGAGTCTATTTTCTGGCCCCAGAGCCAGCAGAGTCAGGGGGGCTCCCTGGCTGAGGCATTGGTCTCAGCCCTTTCCTCTTCTGGCAAACTTTGTTCCAACTTTAAGCCAAAACCCTCACGGGGGAATTCTGACCTGGGATTAGAGGAGATCCGCTAGGGTCTCGTGGCCACCTGGTCGGGTAGGGTAGGTGCTGGCCCACGCGGCCTGGCTACCATCCAGGCCGGGCCAATGTGTAAAGACCGACCGGCCCCGGCGCCTGCTGCCCGGGGCGTGTGTAGCTCCCAGGCCGGGCACCCCGCACGGAGGCGCGCGGCTGTGGCCCGAGGCGGACGGCGCGGTGGGGCCTGGAGGCTGCCACCCTCTCCGGGCGGGGCGGCTTCCCCACCCCCACCCGTTGTCCCAAATCGGCACCAGCGGGAAGGGAGCGTCGCACCGGGGCTCACGCTCGAGCTGGGGGCGAAGCGGCTGCGGGCGGGGTCTCGCGGCCGGGGTCGGGGTGGGGGTGGGTGGGCGCGTGCGGGCGGCGGGGCCCACGTGCGCCGCTAAGCGCCCCCCAAGCGCCTCGAGCCCCGCGGACCCGGCGCCTCCCGTCCCGCCCTCCCGGGCGCGGCGCAGGTGCGCGGCCCTCCCTGGCGATCGCGGCTGGCGGCCGCCCTCACTCACCGTGCCCTCGGACGGCAGGTAGCCGATATCCTCGATGGCGCAGATGTTGATGATGTGGACGCTGCGGTCCCGGCCGGGAGCGTCGAGTACTTCTCGTTGACCCTCATCGCGGCCGCCTGTGCGCCGGGACCGCCGGGCGGCGCGCCCTCCCCATCCACGGCCCCGGCGGCCTCTGCAAGCGGACAGGCGGCGTTCAGGCGCGCTGGCTCGCAGGGGGCCGGGCCTCCTGCTCCGCCCGCCGCCCGCGTCGCCCGGCCCCGGCCCGGCCCCGCGCGCCGCGGTGCAGGAGCGCCCACCCTGCGGGTCCCGCGCCCGTTGGGGCCTGGACGCCCCGCCGGCTTCCTTCGCCTTCAAGAAAGATACCAGCGCTGTGCGCTCGCTTATGCCGGGGCGGCGGCCACGCGGGTCAGATTTTCCGTAGAAATTTAAACACAGGAAGAAAGTATTCCATTCCTGCGGAGCCCCACCAAGTTTTATTTTTATCCGAGGAAAGTGCCCCTCGAGCTGCTTTTGAGGGAGACCAGGGTGTCACAGCAGGGAGGGAACGTCCACCAGCCCCCACCTTCAAGAAAAGGCTCGGATCGTGGTAGTCCTGCAGCGGGTCACCTTGCAGTCGAGAGAGACGCTTCTGAGGTTGGAGTCACGAATGCTCTCCCTGCCTCTTCCCGCTCCACCCCAGGCTGACTCCTGGTGGCCACTCAACTCTCACCTCCTCCAGGGAGCCTCCCCTGCTTGCTGCGTGCCCGCCCTGTCCAGCTCCTCCCCGGAGCCCCCGCTTACTGAATGTTTAATACTCTTGTGCCCAAGCATGACCAGAGACTGGAACACAGTTCACCTCATTGAGCCCGGTCCTCCTGTTGCAGAGGGGACTGGGGGTTTCAGAGGCCAAGGAAAGGGGGTGGGGTGGGCCCCTGCAGAGCTGCCTGTACTCCTCTGCTACCCCCCTGAGGGGTGGGGAAGGTGGCTTTGACCTTTCTCCTCCTTGGGCTAGCAGGGGCCCAGCCCCTGGTAGGTGTTCATTTTTAATCCTCCATCCCTGTAGGAGGGGGATGAAGGTCTTCAGAGGCAGCCATGCTCCGGTTTAGCCTTTGGGGTTCACACTAGCAACCCGGCCCAATGGGGATGGTGTCTCCTTTTTTTCTGCCTCTCCATTTCCCGTTTGCTCCTCTAGGTATGTACCGAATGCCACTTCCTCCAGAAAGCCACCCTGGACTGCCCCTCACTTAATCACTCAGGCCCCAGAACGTGTCTATACCTTGACAACACTTTCTTTGCTCCGCTTAGTTTTGCATGGGGTCCTACACTTGCTGCTGTGACACAGTCCGCGGTGTCAGAGTTGGACACCGCTGAGCGCCTAGCGCTTTCACGAGTTTCGTTTTTCATACAACCAATTGATGCTCAATAATTGCACGGCCACTGAGGAACACGTGGGGGCTACAGAAATGATGACAAGCTGCCTTCTGAGGTCCTGGTGGTAGCAGCCTGTTTTGGCTTCAAGAATGGATTCTGGGATCAGACAGGATGGGGCGGGGGAGATGGGGTGGGATCTGTTCCCGTTCTGACACTGTCCAGCCCTGTGACCTTGGGACAGTCTCCTTAACCCTCTCGGAGCCTCCATCTTCTACCGTGAACGTCTAGCGTGTGTGAGCTCAGTGCTGGGCTTGGGGGGCGCTGGGCAGTGGCGGCCATGGTCAAGATCACCACTCCTGTCATCTTGTCATTGCCGTGACCTTCTCCCCTCCCCCATCAAGCTCAAGTCTGTCAATTTCTTGAACTTGGAGAAAAGCAAGAAGGGTGATCCATCCTTGGGCTGGCCTTGGCAACAGGAGCCAAGTGGCCCTAAAGGGCTCTTTATCTGCTACCCTTGGACAGCTAGAGCTGGTTTGGAGAAGTGTGCTAGGCTGCCCAAGTTCCCACCAGAAACAGTTTTCCACAGTCTCTGCCACACTTGGGAGATTTTGCCCCTTAAAGTTTAAGTTTTGGGGGTTGGGAAGACTAATCACACACACACACACACACAGGATTATGTAACTTCATTCATCCTTGTTGGTAAGCCACCAAGATTGTGTAACCCTAATGTACCATCTTTCTAAATTTATTTTCAAGTGGCAAAGAGTCTTGCTAAAGTCTATGAGATACAGTGTTTGAAGAAAGAGTGAAAAAGTAATTTCTCAACTCTGGGGACATTGACATTTCCAAACGTTTGGGAAGTGACGCTTGATCGCTGACCCTGGACAGGCTCTGGGGCTTTGTGCCTGAGACCTGGGGCCTGCAGGGTAGGGCCCATGTCTTAGGCTGGGCAGCTCCCCGTGTCCTTCCAGGACAGTGCTCCTGTGGCGTTGCCTCAAAGGCTATGTTTCTCCTCTTGTTTCTGTGGCTCATGCCTTCGCATGTTCAAGCCATCTGCTTGCCTGTAGAGCATCCCCTTCTCCTCTGCACATCAGTAGATGTCCCTGTTCTGCTCCCTCCCTCATCCGTTTCCTCCTGCCCCCTCTCCTGTCTTCCCAGGAGGATGGTGTAGAGGTGCTTCATCAAGAGCAGGGGAAGCGCCCAGAGCAGGTACGAGGATGTGTTGGCTGGGACCAACTCTGACGCCGGGGCTGCTTATGGCCTGGACCGGGGTGGGGGTGGGGTCGTGGTTCTTGGGTCTGGGGATCCCAGGGACCAACGAGAAGTAAAAACAACATTCCCCTCAAATCAGGAAGAGGGGGATGGGATTCTTCTAGAGAGATACCTCCAAAGTAGAAGGACTTCCCACGCCTGCATGCTAAGTCGCTCCAGTTGTGTCCGACTCTTTGCGACAACATGGACTGTATCCCGCCAGACTCCTCTGTCCGTGGGCTTCTCCAGGCAAGAATACTGGAGTGGGTTGCCATGCCCTCCTCCAGGGGATCTTCCCGACCCAGGGATCGAACCTGCATCTCTTATGTCTCCTGCACTAGCAGGCAGGTCTTTACCACTAGTGCCCCCCTGGGAAGCCCCGAAGGACTTTAACGGGTGCCTTGTGTTCTGGTGATGGTTTCTCCTTCTGGGCTTGCTGCCTTCCGCTGTCTCACGGGCAGTCACGTTGGGATTCTGTCTCTCCTCTGAGTCGCTAATTACTGATCAGATTTTCTAGATAAACTGTTGCATCAATTTTACGTTTTCTTCTTTTTGACTCAGTGATTCTCATGGTTTAAAATCCACGGGGACTGGTTTTGGCAGCAGGGTTAATTCTCGCTCACGAATTACTGAGACCCGGCCTCACTAACTTTTATTATGGGAAGCTTTGGACCTCCCAGCTCACTGTGCTCCACCACCGTGCTGCCCTTTCCTGTCCCTGTGACGTCACCCACCACTGGGCACTTCGGCTTTGCTGACATTTTTAATAGTCCCCAGGAGTGCAGGCGTAACTGACAAGGGATGCAGGAGAGGACACTTAGTGCGCTGCCGGCTGAGCGTCTCCTCTGGAAGAAGCTCTAGCGGGGCTCCTTTCCGCTTTGGAACATCAGTTTCATCTCCTGGATGTCGGGTGTGATCCAGAACGTCTTGCCGTCTGCCTGCCTAGTGCACATGTCTGAGCCTCACAGGGAAATCAAACTTTGCAGAGCAAGCAGAAGAGGGCACGGTGAGCCCAAGGCAGGGGTCATCTCCGCCAGGGGCTCTCTGATTCGGTGCTCTGCCGGGATGGGGTGGGTGGGGATGGGGTTTCTCTGCTTGGCTCTAAGCACAGCTGGAGCTGGGTGGTAATTTGCCTGGGGGTGGTCCTGTGCCCTGTAGGATGCTCAGCAGCCTCCCTGACTCCCTCTCACCACTCCCTCCCCAGTGCGACAACCAAACACATCTCCAGACATTGTCAGGTGTCCCCTGGGGGCAAAACCACTCCCTGTTGAGAACTCTGCTCCCAGGCATCAAAGGGAGCCCAGGAGGTTGATCTTCCCACCTCTGTTTCTCTGTTGAGGATGGAAGCCTAGCGAGGTGCTTGCCTTTTTATTAGAGGCCCACGAGGTGGGAATTTGAGGTTGCTTTTAATAAAACACACAGATGCCTCCCCACCCCCCAGAGCTGCTCTCATTTGGTGGAGGGGCTGGCAGAATCCAGGGCGTGCCAGTCTGCTCTGCCCCTCAGTTCTGGCCACGCCTGCTCTGGGAGCCTTCTTCCCAGGATGGATCTCTGTGCTCAGTGGTGCTAAATAAATGCTGTTGAGTCATGGGCTTCCCGGGTGGGGAAAGGAGCATGGAAGAAGTGAGAAGCTCATGAGTCAGGGCTATTGTGAGCACAGGGCCCCCCCATCCTCCGCTAGCTGGGCCCCTCTCCTCGCTTGCCTTGGAATATCCGGTGGGCAATCCTTGTAGAAAGAAATGAATGCCCCACAGGTATATGACCTAACTGGCTAAAACTGACTGGGATGTAATTATCCCCAGGGGAGACATGCCTGGGGCATTTATAACTGAGATATAGTGGGCGGGAGACTGGACCCCTGTCATTTCCTTCCCTCGAATGATGTCAGAACCCTGAGCAGAAGCTGGTGAGCTGCAGCTGGATGCGGACACTCTGCGGGCGTGGAGGCTGCCAGCTCGGGGCTCTGGACCTCGGCCAAAGCCTGAAGTTCTGTCTGGGGGATTTCCCCCCACAACAGAATCCATGGATGTTGTTTCCATCAGCAGGTTTTCAGACGTTTCAAGTGTTTTGTTAACCCAAGGCCTGCCTTTTGAGAATTCCTAGGAACTCTAGAAACACACCCAGAGTAAGTTAGAACCCAGCCCCTCACCTCCTCCTGGAAGCCCTTCTGGCTTGACTGGCATTACTCGTCTCCGCTCTGCTGCCTCCTCCAGGCACTCCAGCCCATTCTGCTCCACCCTCCTCATGCCTTTTGCTTTGTTTCTGCACTCTTCACCACCCCTCCTGTCTTTGGCACAAAATAGATTTCCCTGTTTGTTTATTTATTTAACAAGCAGTGGGGCAGCACTTACTATAAGCCAGCGGTGTGCTAAGCTTTCTGCAAACATTAACTCACATTCTTATAGTGATTACAACCAGCTGCAAGTGGATTCACACAGATGTATCCCCTCCCCACCCCCGACCCCGCCTGGGGTCCTTTCTTTGGGGATTTGGGGAGAAGGCCAGACCGAGTTTCCAACAGTTCCCTTCACACTAGTGATCCTACAGGTATCATGACCCAAATCCCCTTGATGATGAAGCTTGGGCATCAGAAATCCCACCCACCAGGGACAGAATGCAGGATGCGACTAGGCCAGCCCTGGCCCACCCTGCCCAGCAGAGTGTGGAGACTGCTCACAGTATGCCGACTGCCTGCTTCTTAAAATGAAAGCCCCGTCCAAAGGCCTAACGTTCTTTCTTGGGGCTTGAAAGAATGAAATAGCTTCAGCCTGCCCTGCTCTGAGAAGCGGCCGTTTCCTTTCATCAGTGCTCCCCAAGAGAACAAAAGATTTCCAAGTGCCACGCACAGGTCACCCGCATCTGGGCTCACACCACACCAGGCGAGCTTTCAGGATCGTGGAGCCCCTGAGAGATGAGAGCGAGGTGCTCCGGGCAGAAGATGGCACTAATGCCCAGTCTGCAGAGCTGGGATGTTGCTCAGCCAGTGCCCTTGGAGTGTGTGAGCCCGGGGAGTCGCTCTCACCCACACAGCCCAGCCGCCTGCCTCTTCCGCATGCACGCGTGCACGTGTCGAGGTGCGTCACACGCGCATCACTGCCTCCGCGTCCAGTGGCCACACACGACCCTCTGTTTCCCTAAAGAGCCTTGTGTCACAGCCCTGGTTGGCTGCCTGAGTCTCCTTCTAGAGCGGATCCTCCTGGACTACCCTGTGTCACCTCACACGGCTTCCCCAAAGATCAATGAAACCAGAAATCCTTGGACGGAAGACTAGGCTTAGCTGTCGTTATGGGAAGATCCTGGAGCTTTCCTGTGAGATTTAGAGTTAGAATAAAAGAGCTGGGCTTTTGTGGGGCCACGACCTTTCCCGGGAGAGCTCGCTGTGCCTGTGGTTGTGCCTTCATTTGTGAGTGGTTCAGGGCAGAGCTTCTGTCCTGTGTCACGGCCTCCGCTAGGTCCAGAGCCTCCATCCTGCAGCCGAGCTGCTGGGCTGCAAGCTTCTCTTGGGTACAAGCTCACTGCGTCCTGTGTTCTGGGGCTTGTCTGGCTGGACACCCAGCCCAAGGCAAAGATCCATTTTTGGGGGGAGGTGTGAAAGAGCAGATGAACTAGGGCACCGGCTCTTCCTGTCCCAGTGCTGGTGATCAGAACTTCAAGCTTCCTCTGGGTCTGGCACCCTGGAACTCATCCTCCTGGGGTAACTTTCTGGTGCACGAAAGGAGTAGATTTTTGAGCCTTAAGTAACAGCACTGTCCAGTGGGAACGTGATGTGAACCACTGGCAATTTGCAATGCTGGAATAGCTATGCAGTGTTTCAATTGCTAAGTCATGTCCCACCCTTTGTGACCGCATGGGCTGCAGCCCGCCAGGCTTCCCTGTCCTTCAGTATCTCCCAGAGTTTGCTCAAATTCATGTCCATTGAGTCGGTGATGTTCTGTAACCATCTCATCCTCTGCTGTATTACAAGAATAAAAATCATCAGGGGAAACTGATAAAATACTATATGTGGTTTGCTCCATAAAATGTTATCTTTTCAACATGTGATCTGTATAAAAACTGTCGAAGAGCTTTTTGCCCCATAAGAATTCGAAATCTAACGTGTGTTTTATGCGTACGCAGCATATCCCAGTTTAGACAAGCCCTGTTTCAAGGGCTTGAACAGCCCAGCTACGAAGCCTTTCTTTATGTAGTTGGATGGCTGTTATTTCTGCTCTATGTTTTCTGTGTTTTCTAAGATTTCTGCAATGCACACAAATTAGTTTTATACCAGGAAAAGGGAGGCTATTATGAAAAACTCTGACATACCATACAGCCTGTAGGGTTATATCAGACCTTTTTGATTGTCTGAGGAAAAATGTCCACTTTAGGAAACCACCTTTGCTAAGGGCCAATTGGAGACACATTCCTAAAATATTTTGACAGTTTAGTCTTTAATTACAAACCTATCTGATTACACTGCTGGCCACACAGGCTTTTTAGTGGAGGAGGAAAAAGAACTCTCTATTTCCAGACCTGAAAAGCATCATCCGACCCACCGGAGGACATCCTCAGTGGTCCTCAAGCTAAGCACCAGTTCAGCCACGTGTGAGCTGTCTGTCCCCCTTACCCAAGCATGGGAGCAGCTGTTGACTGAGACGCTTCTCCTGCTGCCTAGAGGACTACTCGCCCCTTGGGCTCCCGGCCCCTGGCTTTTCTGATAGCACTGCCTGGGCTGAAGGGGGGAGGGGTCATGCATTCACTCACCCATTTATTCACCCGATCACTCCTTCAGTCATTCATGACTCGTGCACTCATTCATTCATCCGCATCCCTCATCCATTCACTCCCTCGCTTATGCACAGATGCACTCACTCGCTCATTCCCCCTTCACTCACCCGCTTGCCCGTTCCTGCTCTCGTCCTCTGCCTGCCTACCCCATCCATCCATTTCTGTCTCTCCCTGCAGATTTCATCCTCCTCCCCTCACCTACCGCATAATTCCCTTCATTGTCTCCGTTCTTGTCTGCCCCACCCCCTCTCTCGGCTAGAATGTCAGCTCCAGGCTATTTTGTCGTGATTCATTCAGTGACTTCAGATTTCCGTGCCTGAAAACGACACCAGAATGTAAGCCACAAGGACTGAGGGCAAAGGAACATAACTGAGCCAGTCTTTCAGTGAGTGTGGGGCCCGGAGCACTTTCTATTAAGATGTAAAATATTTGGAGGAAGAGAGAGAGTGAGAGAGAGGAGCGTCTGCGTAACCCACAAGGAATTCACTTGGCCCCTTCAACCTCTGCGCACGCACACACGCGCACACACACACACACACACACGGTCACACAGAGACCAACTCATCCTAAAGCATTGAAAATGGGCCCACAGTGTGTGACCTCCCCCTGAGGCAGGAGGTGGACGGGTCACCCACCCCTGAAAGCAGCCGACGTTCATTTCCTGTGGACACAAACCCCAACACATCAACTGCATGACGATGGAAAGAGGAGGCTGGGCCCTGCCCAGATAAAAGATAGGAGACCACGTATTTCTCATTCTTGAAGTCAAGGAGACCTTCCCAACTAGAAGGTTCCTTGGAAGTCAAAAAGAGGGGGACACCACCCGTCAGTAAGTGATGTCAACTACTAGGCCGCTTCGCCAGAATCCATCTTGGCTGAGAGTCGCTCACGCACACGTGGGAGGTTCCCGAGGTAAACCAAATACGGGCTCAGAACCTGGCAAAGCAAGACGAAGCCAAAGGAAGTGAGGCAAGGTCCCTCATTAGTGTCCAACTCTACAACCCCGTGGACTGGAGCCCACCAGGCTCCTCCATCCATGAGATTTTCCAGGCAAGAATACTGGCGTGGATGACCATTTCCTTCTCCAGGGGATCTTTCCAACCCAGGATTGGACCTGTGCCTCCCGCATTGCAGGGAGACGCTTTACCACCTGAGCCACCAGGGACGCCCCAAAGGAAACCCAGAAGCGACGCCCCATGAAAGTGACTCAAACCGTCACAAGGGCGCGCCTCTCCCCGTGACTCGCCCCGTGTGTCTGCATAAGCACGGTGCTCTTTCTCCTTCTGATAAACACCTGTTTCTCCACTTTTCATCTTTGTGGGACTTCTTCTCTGCAGAGCCGCAGGGCCAGGGCCTTGGCACTGCCCACTGGTCTGGGGCTCCCACCACTGCGGCCAGACCTCACCCTCTGGCTGGAAATTGATGCCTCACTTCAAGCCGCTTCTGGTCGAGACCCTGGAGGTCACTTCCTCACCGCAACCCAGATCCTCCAGGGTCCTGCAGATCTCAGAGGCCCCAGGTCCGGCCCTTCTGTGGTGCCTGCACCCCGGCCTACAACACCCTAGCTTCCCAAAGCAGTGTCTGAGAGCCAGTTTCTCTGCTTGGAGTGTGAGAATTATTACATCTGAAATCGGGCTTTATGGAAAACCAAATGTCTTCTTTTTCGCCCCCCTGCCCTGGTGAAGCTTCAATACTTCGGCCATCTGCTGTAAAGAGCTGACTGCCTGGGAAAGACCCTGATGCTGGGAAAGACTGAGGGCTGGAGGAGAAGGGGGCGAAAGAGGATGAGATGGTTGGATGGCATCACTGACTCAATGGACATGAGTTTGAACAAACTCCAGGAGATGGTGAAGGACAGGGAAGCCTGGCGTGCTGCAGCCCTTGGTTTCCCAAAGAGTCAGACACAACTGAACAACAACAACAAGAACTCCTTCCACCCACCCTTACGTGGCAGGAGAGCCCTCGGAGGAGGACTTTCTAATTAATTGATGTCGTATTCCACAGTTCTGTTCTCAGGGAAAGCTCCTTGAGATGTTTATAACTGTCCACTTTTCTCTCCTGCTTTCCTCCCTATTTGGCAGAGAGGCTGACCTCTGACCTCAGCCCCAGACCCCTCCTCTTCCTGGAGAAGTCACTCCTGGCTCCTTCCAGCCCCTTTCAGAAGAGAAAGCCCACCTGGTCCTTTGTTGGGGAGGACATCGGTGCTTCCAATTCCTTTTGTTAGGCAGTTAGAACAGAAAAAAGGAGTCCAAGATGGTGGTTAGAGGAAGCTGTGATTAGAAGAACCGTGCAGAAGACAAAGAAAGAATGGGAAAGCCCACGAAAAGGGACACCGCAGGCCAGAGGAAGACTCTCCAGGGGAAGGCATGCCCAGTACACCCCTTTGCCTGATTGGCCTTGAATACATGCCTTATTTGCATTCGCTTCCCTGATTGGTCTTGGGTACAAGCCTTATTTTGGATAGCACAGAACCAATCAGGGTTCGGGGGACACTAAGAGGAGGGAACAAAGGACATAAAAAGGGAGACCTAGCCAGAGTGGACGGAGAAGGTACTGGCACCCCACTCCAGTACTCTTGCCTGGAGAATCTCAGGGACGGGGGAGCCTGGTGGGCTGCAGTCCACGGGGTCGCTGAGTCAGACGCAACTGAGTGACTTCACTCTCACTTTTCACTTTCATGCCCCAGAGAAGGAAATGGCAACCCACTCCAGTGTTCTTGCCTGGAGAATCTCAGGGACAGGGGAGCCTGGTGGGCGGCCGTCTCTGGGGTCGCACAGAGTCGGACACGATTGAAGCGACTCGGCGGCAGCAGCAGCCAATGGAACCACTCCTGTGGGGGTTGGCTGCTCTCGCGTCTTAGCATGTACTCCGTGCTGCTTGCTTAGCAAATCTTGCCTGCCTGAACAGTCCTGGCCTGTCCTTTCAATTCTTTGCTAAGATGAGAAAAGAACCAAGGGAAAAACACCGACCTGATAATTTCAAAAGGAAAACAAGGGGGAAAAAGACTCCGCATGGTGTCTTGAGATGGGTCCAGGCCCTTGTGAGCACATGCACGTCAATTGCTTTGTGAGGAAACGTGTATTGAGGGGGTTACTCTGCCATCTAGGGGGAGGTGAAACCACTCGGCACCGCCCCCCCCCACCCCCCCCTCCCCGAGGCTGAGAATGGACACGGGCCTGTGGCTTTGGGCTGTGACTCCGGCACACAGCCCCCTGCCGCAGAGCTGGATGGACCTCTGTGGCTGCCGTGCCATCTGCGGTCAGCTTGCAAGGGAGGAACCAGGTGGCAGGCCCCACTTCCGTCTCCCATCATAGCCTTGTGGACTTCAAGGACCGAAAGAGGAGACTGCTCTTCCTCAGGTGAGGGCTGGGTCCCCTCTGCATGACCAGACGCTTGCTGATGGCTTCACAGGAGTGGCCTTTCCCCTCGGGTCCCTGCTCAGCATCACCTTTCCAGAAGGACTTCCCCATCCCCCAACCCCGCCCCTTTGCTTCGAAGCACCTTTCTCTTTATCCCAGAGAATCAGGGCCCTTACCAGTCACTCCGAGGTGTTCTCAGCACCCACCAAGGCACACGGCAGGCTGTAAAAATGTTCGTAGAAAGTGTGACTGAGTGAACATGTGTGCTCTGCTGGTGTCCAGCACTGTTGCGACTGACAGGGGATTCCAATCTGGTTCAAACGACCCCCGAGTCACCTGCCTTGGCTGCAGGAGGCCTGGAGTCTTCACAAATGGGTTCTCCCCCAGGAGCCAGGAGGATGGAGGGGCCATGGGAGAGAGTGCTGGGGCCTCTGGTCCAGAAGCTGCAGGGCCCCGGGATGAGCCCTCATCAGACCTCTGACCTGCAGGAGGGAGGGAGCAGGGCTGGGCTCCAGGCATTGCTCGGGTGGCGCTAGTGGCAAAGAATGTGCCTGCCGGGGCAGGAGACGCGTGAGTCGTGGGTTCAGTCCCTGGAGCGGGAAGACCCCCTGGAGAAGGGAACAGCAACCCACCCTAGTGTTCTTGCCAGGAGAATCCAATGGACAGGGGAGCCTGGTGGGCCACAGCCCATGGGGTCGCAAAGGGTAGAATATGATTGAGTGACGGAGTGCCTGCCGTCAAGGTCCCACTGTGTGTGGCCAGGGAGCTGTGAGCCCCAGTCACAAGCAAGAAGACAGATCCGCCACACAGAGCTTCACGGTCACCCAGGGAAGTCAAAAAACCAGGGGAGAAGCCCGGGGAAGAAAGAAAGATCACGGTAGGTTCTGGAAAGTTCTCCAGAGCCAGTGGTTCTCAGCTGAGCCCTAAACGGTGACCGGGAACCAGGAGGATGAAGAGGAGGGGACGGCTGCCCCAGGGAGCGGGAAGGTCTGCAGGTGAGGGCCCCGGAGGTCTGGGAGAGGAGACTGTGAAGGCTGGAGGTGGGGAGGGCAGTGGGGAAGGCGGAGGGCTGCCGGTTCGTCCCTCGCATCGGTGTCCCTCCACCCCTGGCCGCGGTGCTTCGCCCCAGCCCCCCTGACGTTACAAGGGGACACACGCAGAGAGTGGGGAGGCAACTTCCCATGAGCGGCCACAGTGTTCTCACCACGCAGGGGACCTGCACAGCCACTCAGGAGAGGGAGACCTTGGGAAGACTGACAACCACTGTTTCCATGCAAATAAAAGGATTTCTAATGATTGCCTTGCTGCTCCTTTTTTAAGAGCAAGGGGGTGGGGGCTGGATGGGGGAGGGACCAGGCCGTGTCAAAGGGAAAGGGAAGAAAAGTTAGAAGAGGGAAAAAGGAAAACCTTTACTTTCTGTTGGTCTGACCTGGACCCAGTCCTTCACCGACCATTGCCTCAACTCTGGAGGCCAGCGTGAACATGGAGGGGCCCGCATCTGTCTGACCTCTAGGGACGATTTTAAAGCTCATTGCAGTCCAGGGGATCCTGCTGAAAAATCTCTCCAGAGTAGAAATAGGACCAAGAACAGAGAAAAAGTGCTGAGGCGCAACAGAGGGTTCACGATGGGGATGAGGAGCCTGTTTCTCAGATAAGCATCTGGCCTGAAAGAAGTGTTCCTTCTCATCTGTGGGGCTGAGGCCAGAGAGCCAGCCCCGGCAGCGGGAGGTGGCTGGGAGAGAGGCGAAGGGGCCACGTAGGGGTCTTCCCGGCAGACGGACAATGGGTGGTGCCGAAGCATGGCTATGCCTCTGCTCTGTGGATACAGGCTTCGAGACCTTGCCCTGGCCCCGACCTACCCCCCAGGCCCCCACCCCCCCAGCATGGTCTCGGGAGCAGGAAGGGCTCTGCCTGGCATTTCAGAAGCCTCCTTCCTTCAACAAGTGATAAACCTGCCAGGTACCCATCGTGGGAACAGCCTCCCTCTGTGTGCTGGGAAAGTGCTCCCCACCTGCACGCACCAATCCACTTCCAAAGCGTGGAGACTTAACATATATATACACATGGAGAGGGCGATGGCACCCACTCCAGCACTCTTGCCTGGAAAATCCCATGGACGGAGGAGCCTGGTGGGCTGCAGTCCATGGGGTCGCACAGAGTCAGACACGACTGAGCGCCTTCACTTTCACTTTTCACTTTCCTGCACTGGAGAAGGAAATGGCAACCCACTCTAGTGTTCTTGCCTGGAGAATCCCAGGGACGGGGGAGCCTGGTGGGCTGCCGTCTATGGGGTCGCACAGTGTCGGACACGACTGAAGCGACTTGGCAGCAGCAGCAGCACCTATACACTACCATGTGTAAAGCAGAGAGCTAGTAGGAACCCGCTCTATAGCACAGGGAGCTCAGCTTGAGGCTCTGTGATGACCTAGAGGACCGAGATGGGGTGGAGTCAGCAGGCTGAGAAGGGGGAGGATATTTGTATATGAATCACTGATTCACGCTGTTGTCCAGCAGAAACTAATGCAGCGCTGTAAAGTCTTATATCTTTATCTTCCAACTTAAAAAAAAATAGTGTATTGTGGGGATTGAAATATAATTATATTATACATGTATAATTACATTACATATAAACACTCCAATTAAGTGACAAAGTTATCAGATTAGATTTTTTTAAAAAATTTCAACTCTATACACTTCAGAGAAGGCATACTTTAATGTAAAGACTCAGAATGATCACAAGTTGAAGGTTGGAAGAAATTATACATGAAAATACAATCGGAGAGAAAGCTGGTATAGCTATATTCATATGAAATAAGGTAGATTTCAAGGTAAGAAGTTTTCCTTTAGATAAAAGGGGGTGTCTTATAATGACACACCAATTCGACAGAAAGACACTGTAAATCAACTATACTCCAATGAAAATGGTCCACGGTGGTCTAGCGAGGGGCCCAAGCAGGCTCTGGAAATGGGCTGGGGGCCATTTGGGTAGGATTTTTGGAGTCTGAATGTTTAAGCATGGTATCAAAAGTGGGTGTGGGTGCAGGGTGGGCAGAGATTTCACCCCACGGGGAGGGGTGAGGAGGAGGAGATACAGAGAAAGGTAGGTGCAGAAGAAGGTTCTTCACAGGGTCCCTCTCAGGGGCATGAAGAGAAGGAAGCCCATGATTTCTAACGGGAACGAGGAGGCAGGCATCACTGCAGCTCCTACAGACACAGAGAGATAACCCGAGGGCACCATAAGAGCAGAAATACGTTGAAAAAGTTGCATTCCAGAAAAACACAATGTCTTAAAGTTTTCCTACTAAGAGATCAGTTCAGTTCAGTCGCTCAGTCATGTCCAACTCTTTGGGACCCATGAATTGCAGCACTCCAGGCCTCCCTGTCCATCACCAACTCCTGGAGTTCACTCAGATTCACATTCTTCGAGTTGGTGATGCCATCCAGCCATCTCATTCTCTGTCGTCCCCTTCTCCTCTTGCCCCCAATCCCTTCCAGCATCAAAGTCTTTTCCACTGAGGTAACTCCTGTCTCTTATACACATCTAGATGTGTATAAGAGACAGCCCCAGGCCCCCACCCCCCCAGCATGGTCTCGGGAGCAGGAAGGGCTCTGCCTGGCATTTCAGAAGCCTCCTTCCTTCAACAAGTGATAAACCTGCCAGGTACCCATCGTGGGAACAGCCTCCCTCTGTGTGCTGGGAAAGTGCTCCCCACCTGCACGCACCAATCCACTTCCAAAGCGTGGAGACTTCCAGTAAAGAAGGAGGAATGAGGAAGGGAGTGGAAGAAAAAAAAACCAAACAAACAGGAGAACAAGGGAAATAAAGAGAACACAAGATTCCCGGAGGCGTGAAGACCTGCATCTCAGAGGAGCGGGGTGGGGAAGCCCTGAGGTCACAGCCAGGACCCCCGCCCCCGCACCATATTAAATACAGTTACTGTGGTGGCTTGACTTTGATTTGTCAAAGAGCCACAAAAAGAAGGAGGGGAAAGGATGTGCTATGAGCTGGTCATATTTCTCCAGAACCAAGGGGTTTCCGAAGCCGAGGGTGGGTGGGTACGGAATGCCCGATTTTCATTATCACGTGTAACGAGACACCAAGAAAGTGGTGGGTGAGACACTTGGGGTGGCCGGGCTTCCCAGCAGAGGGTACTAATGCCAGGTGGTGTGGTAAGACTTGCATTAGAATAACTGTAATCGTATCTTAGAGAAAGGCAGGACTCGCTCAGCAAAAATGCCCTTCCTGCTGGCAGCCTGCTGGGCAGCAGACCAGGCGGGGAGCTTGCTGAGATTAGAGGGGCTGAAGGCTCCTGGTGCTTCCTCCCTCCCACCACCCCCTGAGCTCCTCAACAAACATAGCACCAAGCACCTCGGGCCTGTGGTAGTGACTGCCCCAGGGAAGTCAGGTTTCACATTCTGAGATTCTCAGCTGCCCCCAGGAGCTCGGGGAGCAGCTGGGTTTGGAACCCACCTGGTCTCAGGGGAGCAGACACGCACGCAGGTGACCGGTGCCCTGGAACCAGTAACCCTTTATGGAGAAGGTGCGGAATCCATAGGAGCCCCGTGGAGGGGACGCGGTTGGAGCCCCAGATGGAGGGCGGCTTCCAGGCCCTCTGCCCACCTTGCTCCAGCCTGATCCCTGCAGGATCGTGCACATTTGTTCCCGGGGCTCTGCCTTTGCTTGCAAGATTGGGAAATGTCTTTAGGGTCTTCTGGAAGTTAGGTCCCTGGGGAAGGCTATCTGGAACACACACCCATCCTTGGCAGATGTTTATAAATATCTCTCAGGCACTCCACACAGTGAAAGGTTCTCATCCTGATTCTGTTCTGAATTCAGGGCCCACCGCATCTTCTTACTTAAAGAGGAAAAAGTCGTATCTCTCTTCTCAAAGTACTCTTGGCTGCATTCCCTATGGCTCACCCTCACACAAAGTCTATGCTATACGTGGCACAGGTATCATCAGACCCATTTTGCAGATGAGAAAACTGAAGCCTCAACAGATCCAGTGACCCACTCAAGGTCACGCATTTGGAAGCAGCAAAGGTAGGGACCCTCCCCTGACCACTTGAGCCCAAGAGCAGGCTTCCTTCCCTGCTGTCAGTCTAAAACGCCAACTCTCACGGCCAACGCGGTGTGCATGCCCCTCAAAGGCATAAAGGGATCTGCAGGAGGCAGCTGGTAAGATGCGGAATGGGAACTCTGCTTCTGGTCACAGCAGTGTAGAGACTGTGTCAGAGTCATCCTTCTGCCAAGGACAACTAGGAAACTGGAGAAAAACAACCAGAAAACCTTCTAGGCATTGGGAGAACTTGGAAGACAATCCAGGCAGACAGGACTCAAGGGCTAAGATCCCAGAGAGGAGGAGGCCACGGAGAACCGGGCTCAACACTCTGCTCAGTCTGTTCCCAAGTTGTTCACGCACAAGGCTGAGCAGCTGAGAACAGAGGCAGAGAGTGACAGCTAAGAGGATGCAAAGGCAGTTGGAGATGTGGGCAGTTTCTTGTTCTGGGAAAACAAAAACTGCAGCTCAGGGCTCACCAAGGGGGTTGGGAGTGGGGGGCAGTGCGGTGCTTCTGGTAAACTATCCAGATTTTAAACGAGCACCCCGAAAGGCTACAACATTCCAGCGGGAGACGGGCCTTCCCAAATCCTAAAGTCCAGCCTAAGTCACCTCCAGCGCTGAGAGGAATGAGCCGAAGAATCTGAAACCCTCTCTGGAAGAAGCAAAGGTCAATCAGAGTCACCCCATTTTTCATGCATAATATCCAGGAGTCAATGAGACGTTCCCACAAGTGCCAGGAAGCAGGGGCCAAACCATTAAAAATCAAGCAATATAAACAAAGGAGTCAGAAGAGAGGGGTTCAACCCAGAATTTTCCACAACGCTGACAGATATCAGGCCACCTTTAATTATCAGTGTGGGAAGCTCTAGCAACCTCAAGTGGAGGCAGACAAAGGAAACCACAGGTGACCACAGGCACACCTCGCTTTACTGTGCTTCGCGTGATCGTGCTTTGCAGACACTGCATTTTTTTTTTTTAAACAAATTGTAGGTCTGTGGCAACCCTGCACTGAGCAAGCTTGTCAGCCCCATTTTCCCAACAGCATTTGCTCACTCGGTGTCTCTGTATCACATTTTGGTTATTCTTAGCATATTTCAAGCTTTTCCATTATTCTTGCGTTTGATATGGTGATCTGTGATCAGTGACCTTTGGGGGTACTACTGGAAAAAGATTACGACTTGTTGAAGGCTCAGATAATGGTTAGCACTTTTTAGCATTAAATATTTCTTATGAGTACAACAAATATTTATTAAATTAATCAGGACACACTAGAAAGAAGAAAGCACTTAGGAAATAATTTCTGACACTTTGGCTTTTTATTTCATATATGTTAGTTCCATGAAATAAAATGGTAAAAATTTTTAATTGAATGACTGTGGTTGTTTTAGTCTGTAAGTAGTGCTGAGAGCCGGACTCGACTGAGCGACTTCATGGTCAGTTTTCACTTTCACGCATTGGAGAAGGAAATGGCAACGGCAGCCCACTCCAGTGTTCTTGCCTGGAGAACACGACTGAAGCAACTTAGCAGCAGCGGTGTCTGGCTCTTTTGTGATCCCATGGATTGTAGCCTGCCAGGTTCCTCTATCCATGGGATTTTCCCCGTAAGAATACTGGAGTGGTTGCCATTTCCTTTTCCAGGGGATCTTCCTGACCCGGGGATTGAACCCCCATCTCCTGCACTGGCGGGCAGACTCTTTACCACTGAGCCACCCGGGATAGTTGATAGTAAATCAAAATAGTACATTGCTTTTTAAGACATAATGCTCTTTCACTCTTAAAAGAGTATACTATAGAATAACCACAATTTTAAAATGCATTAGAAACCAAAAAAATCATGTGACTCACTTGATTGTGATATTTACTTTATCGCAGTTGTCAGGAACCAAACCTGGAACATCTCTGAGCTGTGCCTGCATATAACAGTGAAACTGCTGAGAACAAGGGACAAAAAGTTCTTAAAAGCAGCCAAAGGTGCTTTTATTGGTCAATAGATCAATAATAAGGTTAATGGCTAACACTTCCACAGAAACAATGGGAGCCAAAGAACAGCATATTTAAATTGCTGTAAGAAAACAACAGCCCATTTGGGATTTCATATTTTAAGTATCTTTCAAGGTGGGCTGTAAATATACCGAAGATCTAGGAAAGTAAACCTGCTCAGGATGCCACGGAAATGCAAAGAAAAGAAAATATCCTTCAAGTGTTACTATAGGTATTTTCTATGAATAAAGACTGGATTTCAATTGATTTGGGGGTTATGCATCCAGTCCCATTACTTCGTGGCAAATAGCTGGGGAAAAGTGGCAACAGTGATATTTTATTTTCTTGGGCTCCAAAATCACTGCAGGTGGTGACTGCAGTCAAGAAATTAAAAGACGCTTGCTCCATGGAAGAAGAGCTATGACAAACCTAGACAGCATACTAAAAAGCAGAGCCATCACTTTGCCATCACAGGTCCATATGGTCAAAGCAACGGTCTTCCCAGTAGTCATGTAAAGATGTGAGAATTAGGTGATAAGGACGGCTGAGCGCCGAAGAATTGATGCTTAAAACTGTGGCGCTGGAGAAGACACTTGAGAGCACCTTGAACAGCAAGGACGTCAAACCAATCAATCCTAAAGGAAATCAACCCCGAACATTCCCTGGAAGGGCTGCTGCTGAAGCTGAAGCTCCAGTAATTCGGCCGCCTGATGAGAAGAGCCGACTCCCTGGAAAAGACCCTGATGCTGGGAAAGGTTCAGTGCACGGGACAAGGGAGCGGCAGGAGATGAGATGGTGAGATAACAGCACAGACTCAGTGGACATAAGTTTGAGCAGACTCTGGGAGACAGTGAAAGTCAGGGAAGCTTGGTGTGCTACAGTCCCCGGGGTCACAAAGAGTCAGGCACAACTGAACGACTAAACAACAACGAATAAAGATTTGAAAAAAGAAAAGCATGAAGGTGGAATAAAGGTGTCTTCTGATGAAGGAAAACTAAGAGAATTAATTGTCTGCTGGTCTGCTTGGAAATAAATACTAAAGGGAGTTTTGTAGACAAAAAGTAAATGATTCCAGATGGAAGTAAAAAGGAATCAGTAACACAGGAAAGGGCAAATCTAAATAAACTGATTGTTTAAAATGAATATTAGTTTCTTGTCACAGTGGGGGAAGGAGAGGGTGGGACAAATGGAAAGAATAACATTGACATATATATACACATGGAGAGGGCGATGGCACCCACTCCAGCACTCTTGCCTGGAAAATCCCATGGACGGAGGAGCCTGGTGGGCTGCAGTCCATGGGGTCGCACAGAGTCAGACACGACTGAGCGCCTTCACTTTCACTTTTCACTTTCCTGCACTGGAGAAGGAAATGGCAACCCACTCTAGTGTTCTTGCCTGGAGAATCCCAGGGACGGGGGAGCCTGGTGGGCTGCCGTCTATGGGGTCGCACAGTGTCGGACACGACTGAAGCGACTTGGCAGCAGCAGCAGCACCTATACACTACCATGTGTAAAGCAGAGAGCTAGTAGGAACCCGCTCTATAGCACAGGGAGCTCAGCTTGAGGCTCTGTGATGACCTAGAGGACCGAGATGGGGTGGAGTCAGCAGGCTGAGAAGGGGGAGGATATTTGTATATGAATCACTGATTCACGCTGTTGTCCAGCAGAAACTAATGCAGCGCTGTAAAGTCTTATATCTTTATCTTCCAACTTAAAAAAAAATAGTGTATTGTGGGGATTGAAATATAATTATATTATACATGTATAATTACATTACATATAAACACTCCAATTAAGTGACAAAGTTATCAGATTAGATTTTTTTAAAAAATTTCAACTCTATACACTTCAGAGAAGGCATACTTTAATGTAAAGACTCAGAATGATCACAAGTTGAAGGTTGGAAGAAATTATACATGAAAATACAATCGGAGAGAAAGCTGGTATAGCTATATTCATATGAAATAAGGTAGATTTCAAGGTAAGAAGTTTTCCTTTAGATAAAAGGGGGTGTCTTATAATGACACACCAATTCGACAGAAAGACACTGTAAATCAACTATACTCCAATGAAAATGGTCCACGGTGGTCTAGCGAGGGGCCCAAGCAGGCTCTGGAAATGGGCTGGGGGCCATTTGGGTAGGATTTTTGGAGTCTGAATGTTTAAGCATGGTATCAAAAGTGGGTGTGGGTGCAGGGTGGGCAGAGATTTCACCCCACGGGGAGGGGTGAGGAGGAGGAGATACAGAGAAAGGTAGGTGCAGAAGAAGGTTCTTCACAGGGTCCCTCTCAGGGGCATGAAGAGAAGGAAGCCCATGATTTCTAACGGGAACGAGGAGGCAGGCATCACTGCAGCTCCTACAGACACAGAGAGATAACCCGAGGGCACCATAAGAGCAGAAATACGTTGAAAAAGTTGCATTCCAGAAAAACACAATGTCTTAAAGCTGTCTCTTATACACATCTCCCATCAGCCCGATCAGCACATCCTCTCCATTCTCTCGCCTTCAAAAATGTGCGATTTGAA
>SJYC01017704.1:0-17476 GCA_006408675.1 Madoqua kirkii | reverse complement strand
GAAATACGTTGAAAAAGTTGCATTCCAGAAAAACACAATGTCTTAAAGTTTTCCTACTAAGAGATCAGTTCAGTTCAGTCGCTCAGTCATGTCCAACTCTTTGGGACCCATGAATTGCAGCACTCCAGGCCTCCCTGTCCATCACCAACTCCTGGAGTTCACTCAGATTCACATTCTTCGAGTTGGTGATGCCATCCAGCCATCTCATTCTCTGTCGTCCCCTTCTCCTCTTGCCCCCAATCCCTTCCAGCATCAAAGTCTTTTCCACTGAGGTAACTCTTCGCATGAGGTGGCCAAAATACTGGAGTTTCAGCTTCAGCATCATTCCTTCAAAAGAAATCCCAGGACTGATCTCCTTTAGAATGTGCTGGTTGGATCTCCTTGCAATCCAAGGGACTCTTCAGAGTCTTCTCCAACAAACAACCCCTATATCCTACATCTATAAAATACATTTGACATATGATTTAAATCCTTTTCACAAAGAGAATTCTAGGAGGTCCATATGGTTCTGCTGGTGACATTTTCTAAATATTTCAGGAAGAAATAACATCAATCTCCCAAAAACTCTCCAGGAATAAAGAAAGACTAATTCTCAATTCATTTTAACCTAAAAATGACATTACAAGGCACAATCTCTCTCATAAGCACATGTGCAAAAACCTTAACAAAAGTATTAGCAAATAGATTCCATTAACAAGGGTAATATATTACAGCCAAATTGAATTTATTTCAGAAATGTAAAGTTGGTGTAATATTTTAGAATTAACAAAATAAAGAAATAAGCAAATGGTAATCTTCCTAGGTGCTGTCCACACATAAAATAATTCTGAATGAAGAAAACTCAGGAGTATCTATAGATAAGCCATTAGAATTAAGAAAAGTATTAGGCATGGTCATTGATTATATTATTAACATCTAAAAGCCAATTATTTTTCCATATTCTATGAACCAACAAAATCTAACGAACTTTTGCTTTTTAAGATAGCATCAACAAGTGAAGTAGCTAAGAATAAACATGATTTTAGCATGATTTCAACAAAGGAAACCAGGAAATCCATTCTGTGTTTATGGACTAGAAGACTCAATATGGTATATGTTGTCAATTCTCCCCAAAGTGATTTATAGATTCAGTGATCCATGTCAAAATGCCCAGAAGGGGTGTGTGTGTGTGTGTGTGTGTGTGTGTGTGTGTGTGTGTGTGTGTGAGAGAGAGAGCGAGAGAGAGACAGACAGACAGACAGACAGACAGACAGACAGAAAGAGAAAAAGATTGACAGATTGACAAGCTGATAGTGAAACTTAGAGAAATGTAAAAGGCAACGATAATAGAGAAACTCTGAGTTCAGGTTAGAGGACTTATCCTATCTGACAGGAAAACTTATCTACTGTTGTTTGTAAATTTACTACACAACTGCCACAGGAGAAGGGTTGTTCTTTCCAATACATGGTGTGAAATCAGCAAATGGGGTGAACAGCCATAGGGAGAAGGATGAGCCCTGAGCTCTTACACCAAGGAGAAAGAGTAGAACACAGCTTCTAGAGACAGCGCAGGGGGCTACCTTTATGACCTCGAGACTGACCGGCATTCCTTAAACAGGGCACAGGGAGCAGTAACTACAAAGGAGAGGATTGCTACCCTGGACTCCACTAAACTGAAGAACTTCTGCTGATCGAAAGATACTAAGTCAAAGGGTGAGTCACAAAGCAGAAGAAGATATTTGCAAGACATATATACCTCAAGGACTTGCGTCCAGCGTACACAAACACATCTCACAAAGGAGTCAGAAAAGACAAACCATCCAATTAAAAAAAAAAAACACACAACTTATATAGGCTCTTCTTCCGAAGAGGCTTTCCAAATGGCCTGTAGGCATGTGAGGCAGTGATCACCACCACTGGTCCTCAGAGAAACACAAGTGAACGCCACAGGGAGAGTCTCCTGCACACTCACCAGATAAGCTGAAAGCAAAGCAAAACAAACCACGCCTCACCCCCAGCTCTGCAGTTCCATCCCAGGTAGGAACTCGAGGGAAAGCTGTGAGGCCTTCACCGGGGACGCATCTGTTGCTTAAAATAAAAACTACGTGCATTTTTGCAGAGAACTAGGAGGACATATTGCTCACTCATTCATTCATTCAGTTACTTTCAGAATTTTTACCACTTGCTGTTCAGTCGCTCAGTCGATCTTTGTGACCCCATGGACTACAGCACGCCAGGCCTCCCTACCCTTCACCATCTCCCAGATCTTGCTCAAACTCATGTCCATTGAGTTGGTGATGCCATCCAACCATCTCATCCTCTGTCATCCCCTTCTCCTCCTGCCTTCAATCTTTCCCAGCATCAGGGTCTTCTAACGAGTCGGCTCTTCACATCGGGTGGCCAAAGTTTTGGAGCTTCAGCTTTAGCATCAGTCCTTCCAATGAATATTCAGGACTGGTTTCCTTTAGGATGAACTGGTTGGATCTCCTTGAAGTCTAAGGGACTCTTAAGAGTCTTCTCCAACACCACAGTTCAAAAGCATCGATTCTTTTTCCACTACCTTTGTCTGGTGAGATAATTCAAGACTAATATTTAGAAAACCCATCCCCAGTGTGCATAACAATGCCAGGAAAATAGTAAGTGATCAAAGCACCATCTGCAGAAAGCACGACCGAGCTAGCATTTATTTCGTACCAACTAAGTGGCAGGCGTTGATGACACTTTGTACCTGTTGCTTTGTCTTCAGGAGAATCTCTAGTCAGGGAGTATTAGCCTCAGTTGACAAATGAGGAAACTAAGGCTTAGAGATGCAAAGTAACTTGGTCAAGGTCAGGTTTGGGACTGCAAAGCTGGAGTGGCAGGTGAGAGGTCCCCGGGTGCCACCACTGCGGCTGGGTACAGGCAGTGGGAGCTGACGTCCCTGCTCCTACTTCCTGCCAGGTTGTGGCGTACTCTGCTGAGCTGGATTCTGGCACCTTTTCAGACCTGGGATTTTCACCTTCCAGGTACTGCAGCCAACCCCCAACATAAGCCACTCGAATCAATCAGAGGCTGTCGCCGGTGGCGACTCTTGTGAAAAACAGTCGTGGTTCAGGAAGAAAACATATCCTGCTCATCCGGGAAGCATATGCCCAGGTGTTCATAGGACACAAAACCAGCCCGAAGAAACCAGGCCTAGCCCTTGACATTCAAGAAGAACCTGTTTCCGCTGGCACACACAGCGCGCAGAATCCCGTCCGTCCACTTTGCGGTGTGGTGGCGTTTCCCGATAAATAGAGGTCTGCTGCCAGCCTGGCAGACTCCAGGGTGTGCTACGCAGCACCTAGTGGCCAGCAGGCGGCTGCCATCTGTGCCCGCTCTGGGGAGAGGGAGAGGAGGACAGGCAAACGGGAGGGGGAGGGAGGGAAGGAGAACCAAGGAGCTCCTGATGTACTTGGAGGTCCCGATTAGATCTTATGTCTAATCAATAAGCCACTCTTCACTCCTTGCCTCACCTCAAAAGTTGATTAAACACAAGCAGAGACAGCTTCCATAACCATTGTTAAAGCAAGATGGGGAAGAATATAAACTCATCTTAGAAAAAAAAAATCCCCAGCAAACCTTAAACTTTATTCAAACTTCAAAGAAGCTAAAACATCTAATAAATTGATACAGTTTATAGAAACGAGATAGATTATCAAATAGGAAAATGTTTACTATGTTTCAAAAATTCAAATCCACCAGTTCATCCATTGGGTAAATGTTTATCTGAAAGTTCAGGGGCAAAGTTAAACAGTTGGAATAAAATGGAATTAAGCCTTAATATTTTGTTTTACTTTGAGTACAGAGGGGAGACAAAAATAATATCTCATAAAACGGAAAGTTTCTATTTTCACCAAAATATTTGGAAAAGTTATTTTATTTTTAATTTAGATTACCTAGAGTCCATGTAACTTCTGCAGGGGAGGTTTCAGCAGAATCCTGGGAGCTGGAGCCGGACTGGAAACTGGCTTTGGTTATTATTTAAAACATTCATTCCACAAAGATACAATTTATTTCAAAAAATGTCAAACCAGCCAGAAACTGCCTGTAAAGGCAGTGGTTGTAAAATCTTAATGTCTCCAGGGGAAATTCCATTGTCCCTTCCTTTCCTCTGGCTGAATCTCAGGTAAAAATGCTCATCCTACTTCTTCACACCTAAGGGTACCGCCCTACCAGACGCTGAGTTCTTTGTCTCTTTCTTTTTCTTGTTTTCGGTTGCGCCGCATAGCATGTGGGATTTTAGTTTCCAGATCAGGCATCAAACCCACGGTCCCTGCGTAGGAAGTGCAGAGTCTTAACCACTGGGCATCCCAAGTTCTTCATTCCTGAGTTTCCTCCCACCTCCCCACCTCCCATCCGTCTTTCACTTGTGCTGATGATTTTATATGCAATTACCTAAATTATTTTAAAAGGTGGCATGGACATGCTGAATTACAATATAAGGTCCTTATTATTCAAACAACTGTACTGAAAATGTCATCTTTGTTTGCTTCCAGTTGAGAAGTCTTCAGAGACCCAAAAGAACACAGACGTGATTTTTAAAAGAAACCCCTTCTTTTGTCTTTTTTTCCCCTCCACCCTCAACTGCAGAGAAAGAATCACTTTTTGCCTGTTTTTCTGTTTTCATACTATATCAGCCGGCCTCACACACGCTTTCTCCTTCACTCTGATCGTTCTTGGAGTCATATACTTTTAATGTCTTTCAGTCTATCGTGGCCATTATTCTTATTTTTCCATACATTTTTGTTTTAAAATAGCTTCAGATTTACAGAAAACTGGGGAGCTAGTACAGACCTCCCTTGTATACCCAGCACCAGGTTCCCCTGTAGCCAACAGCTTATATTAGTACGGTGGATCAGCTACAACTAAAGAACCAATGTTGATATACAGTCATTAAATAAAGACCAGATGTCACTGAGACCTCTGTTTTTATTTAGTGTCATTTTTCCTTTTTAAAAATGTATTTTAATTTGTTTATTCGACTGCCCTGGACTTTGGTCGAAGCATAAAAGTGAAAGTCGCTCAGTCGTGTCTGACTCTTTGCGACCCCATGGACTATACGATCCCTAGAATTCTCCAGGCCGGAATACTGGAGTGAGTAGCTTTTCCCTTCTCCAGGAGGTCGTCCCAACTGAGGGATCGAACCCAGGTCTCCCACATTGCAGGCAGATTCTTTACCAGCTGAGTCACAAGGGAAGCCCAAGAATACTGGAGAGGGTAGCCTATCCCTTCTCCAGCAGATCTTCCCGACCTAGCAATCGAACCGGGGTCTCCTGCACTGCAGGCGGATTCTTCACCAACCGAGCTATCAGGGAGGTCCATATGGTTGCAGCGTATGGAATCTTTAATTGTAGCATATGAGATCTTGTTCCCTGACCAGGGATCGAACCTGGGCCCCCTGTATTGGGAGTATGGAATCTTACCACTGGATCACCAGGGAAGTCCCTTAATATCCTTTTTCTATTCCAAGATTCCATCCAGGACATCACATGACATTATTATTCTTCCCGATGCTGTTTCTGACTCACTCACTCGACTTTGAACACTTCTTTGCTCCCTGGCAAATCAGGTGCATCAGACTTACTTTAGTCCTTTTTAACCTGGGCATCTGGAATCATCCAGTTCTCACAGGATCCCAGGTGGTCTCATTTATCTTAAACTGCCATGTTGCTGGAAAAACTGGAAATCACAATAAGCCAGGTTGTGTTTACATCTTCCAAATGTTTGAGCTGCTTTTGCAATATTCACAGCCTGCTCTTTGCCCAGGTAATTTCTGTTAAGCTCTCGGGACTAGAGGTCCCCAAGCCACACAAATCGTTGAAGTGTTCCCAAAGATGGTCTCGGGTGGGTGCCAGGTGACGCCAGCTCCTGTGTGTGCCCCCCCGCACACGGGGCATCCCAGTGCTTGGACAAACAGAATCTGCTTCACCGGGGATGGCATGGTTTTTACGACATTTAAAGAGTAGAAAGTTGCTGCTGCAACACAGGCAGGCACTGGGCATTTTCTGCTGAATCATTTTCTTTTTTCCTGGTTATCCATCACAGCTTTCTTGTGCATTCTGAGACTTTTGCTCTTCCCTGGGTGGCCCATGTCGGCTTGTGTGATGGCCAGACCGACTCATAGATCAGCTCTCTGACCTGGGAGCTGAACTCACTCTCCGTTCCTCTCCTGCACCTGGTTTCTGAACGGTCATCAAAGTTGACGTCACGTATTCCAGAGCAAGTGAAGACTGGACTGGGGGGAGGGGCAGAGGAGCATCGCTTTTCCGACCAAGGCCAGTCTCAGATGAACAAAAATCTCACCATTCTGCATCCCCACTGGTCCAGATTCTGTGTCACACACAGAGGAGGCCTCTTTCCATCTGAAGCCAGCCAGTGTGCTGTTTCAATGCTCAGATGTGTGTGTGTGTGTGTGTGTGTGTGTGTGTGTGTGTGTGTGTGTGTGTGTTTCAGGGAGGCGGTGGGGGGTGGTGGTTTGCCTATCCAGAAATATTTTCAGGGATAGAAGTGGAGGCGAGAGAGCTCTGGAAAGCTAAGCTCTTCCCGAAAACCTCTCACTCCTAAGACACTGAAAACAATCCCTTGTGTAAATCATGCTCAGCTTCACATCCGGTAAATTAGAGGCCCCATCAATTCATTAGTGACTGAACCTTGGCCCCGGTGGCCTGGACTGGAATGCTTGTTGATTCTTTTGCTGGTGCTTTCTGGGTCTCACTTATGAAGTCTTAGGGCCAAGTAGAGGACGATTACATCTTTTGCTCTTAAATAGCCATATTCTTCAGATTTGTTTTCCTTCTACATGAACACGGCTTCTTAACATTAAACCAGTTCCAGAAATTGTGCTTTCAGAGCACATCTGGGGTGAACCATTTCTTCCAAAAAAGGAAGTAGTCAGTCCCAAAGGGCTGAATTTTTTTAAAAATTATTTTGGAAAAAAGTTGAATATTGATTAATTTCAAACACATAGAGGAAGTTTCAAGGATGGTACAAGGAACACTTGAATATCGTTTACGAAGACTGACTGGTCATTTCTGTCTGCCCGGTGTGTTTATCGCTCTCTACCTGCTTTCATTTCTGTTTCTGACTGTGTGTATCTACAGAGTATTTCTTTCCTGAATCACTTGAAAGTCAGTTGGAGACTAACTGCTTCCTCATGTGTTTCCTAAGAATAAAGACATTCTCTTGCATAACCATAGTGCAGTGATAAAAATCAGGACATTTTTACATGAATACAATGTTACCTAATCCACAGTGTATATGCACATTCTGTCACTGTTTCAAACCTATCATGAATAGCATCCCTACCTCCTTCCCAGCAGATCCAGAATTCAATCTAAGACCAAACAATCTAAGACATTGTTGCCACATGTCTTTAGTGTCTTTTGATCAGGAAGAGCTCTCCAGTCTTTTTTTTGTTACTCTGGATCTTAACAGCTTTTAAGAATACGGGCCAGTCACTATTTCCCCCTTGCTAAGGAGATCAACCCTGGGATTTCTCTGGAAGGACTGATGCTGAAGCTGAAACTCCAGTACTTTGGCCACCTCATGCGAAGAGTTGACTCATTGGAAAAGACTCTGATGCTGGGAGGGATTGGGGGCAGGAGGAGAAGGGGACGACCGAGGATGAGATGGCTGGATGGCATCACGGACTCGATGGACGTGAGTTTGAGTGAACTCCAGGAGTTGGTAATGGACAGGGAGGCCTGGCGTGTTGCGATTCATGGGGTTGAAAAGAGTCAGACACGACTGAGCAACTGAGCTGAACTGAATCAGGAAGAAATTCGTGGAGAAATAACCTTATGACTTTGTAAATCCTATGTCCTTTATCAAGCATTCACTGCCACTAGTAGCTTCAGCTACTTCTGTGTTTATTATTCAGTATTCAACTATAGGGGAGATCTTCCTTTCTCTCTTCTTCTCTGTGGGCTCACAGTTCCCTATGTGTGTAGTGAGCTCTATGCTTTATGTTACTATAGTGTTTATGTTGATGGTCTAGTTGTTCTGAATTTGGCCAAGGATACTCCCTTCAAGCTGATTTCTCTGTCCCTTTTGTCGACAACATACAATTTAGTATTGTTTTTTTGATCCAAACGGATAACCTCTGCCCCTGGAGTGGAGTATGTGTAGACAATTTATATTTAATATCATTATCGATAAAGTGTAGTATAAATCTACATCTCATTATATATTTATTTTTTCCTTCTGAATGAATTGAATATTTTTTTTATCATCCCATTTACCTGCACTATTGGATTTCTAGCTATACAATTTTGCTTTATTTTACTTTTTAACGTGGTTGCTCTTAGGTTTACAAAAGGCACTTAAAAAGATTTGTGTATTTCTTTATTTATTTCTGGCTGCCCTGAGCTCTCACTGCAGGTTTCCTCTGGTTGGGTAAGCAGGGGCTGCTCTCCAGTTGCGGTGTGTGGGCTGCTCACCGAGGTGGCGTCTCTTGTTGAGGAGCGCGGGCTCTCGGCGCATGTGCTCAGTAGCTGCCTTTCACGGGCCCTTGGCCCACGGGATCAGTAGCTGCCGCTACATCCCCTGAATCAATAGGGAGACTCTTAGCCACTAAGACCACGAGGGAAGCCCTACAATACTCATGTTAAGTGAATAGTAGTTTCCCTCCAAATAATATTTTATCACTTCATACACAGTTAAAGACCCTTCAACTACATATTTCCACTTCTCCCTCTCACCCTTTGTACTAATGTCATTATACATTTTATTCCTATGTATATTGTATAACGGGCTTCCCTTGTGGCTCAGCTGGTAAAGAATCCGCCTGCAATGCAGGAGACCTGGGTTCGATCCCTGGATTGGGAAGATCTCCTAGAGAAGGGAAAGGCTACCCACTGCAGTATTTTGGCCTGGAGAATTTCATGCACTGTATCATGGGGTCATTATATTGTATAACAGCCAATTGTTTTTCAGGGAGATAAAAAATATCTTTCAGGGAGATAAAATATCTTTCAGCCAATTATCTTTCAGGGAGACAAAAAGTAAAATATTTAATGTTAATCCACATATTTGTTATTATTTGTTAACCGTGGTGCTCTTTATCCCTGACCGCAGATCCAATCTTCATCCATTATCATCTATCTTTTGTCTGAAGAATTTTGTTGATCATTTCTTGACCTCCTGTTGATGAGTCTCTCAGTTTTTGTTTTTCTGGGAAAGTCTTTGTTTCGTTTTCAATTTGAAATACACTTTTGCTGAGTGTAAGCTGTAGATCAGCAATCTGCTTCTTTCAATGCTTTAAACGTGCTGCTCCACCGTTTTCTGATCAGCATATGTTTTGATGAGAATTCTGCAAATTCTTAACTTTGTTCTCTACACAACATGTCCTTTTTCTCTGGCTGCTTTGGAGATTTTATCTTTGTCGCTTGCCTTCCCCGGTGGCTCATTCTGTCAAGAATCTGCCTGCAATGCAGGAGACCTGGGTTTGATCCCTGCGTCAGGAAGCTCCCTGGAGAAGGGCACGGCACCCGGCTCCAGTGCTCTTGCCTGGAGAATCCCAGGGACAGAGGAGCCTGGCGGGCCGCAGTCCATGGGGCCGCAGAGAGTCGGACACTGCTGAGCGATTCAGCGTCTCCCCGACGCTAGTTTTCAGCGGTTTGACTAGGAGGTGACTTCACGTGTTTTCATGTTTTTTTTTTCTACTCGAGATTTGCTAAATCTTTTAGGTCTGTCGGCTGGCGGTTTCCATTTATGATGGAAAATTCTTGATCATGACTTCTTCCATTACTTCCTCTGTTACACCCCTTCCCTGTTTCTCGGACTTTCCTCTCACTTAGGGACCGCCTGACACTGCCCCACCAGTCACCTGTGCTCTGGCCTGTCTCCTAGTCTTCTCCACTCTGGGGTGGATCTGGAAGTGTTTCTGTCACCGCATCTTCAGCCTCTTCTGATCTTTTCTTCTTCAGCGTCTCGTCTGTCATCCATCCCATTCTGTGTATTTTCCAAACCTGGAAGTTCTATTGGGATCTTTTTTTTATATCTTCATTCTTTTCCTCATCTGCTAACGATCCCTTCTAATTTCGTGAATGTATGGAGCACATTTTCAAGTGTTGTTTTCACCAGATTCCATCATTCGTACCATTTCTGGGTCTTTTGACTGACTTTCCTCCTAGTTATGGATCATGCTTTCCTGCCTCTTTGCTTGCCTGGTAGATTTTTCTTTTATTGGATGCCGGACATCATGATTTTATGCTGTTTGGTGCTGAATTTTCCTGCTTATTCCTTTAATTAGTGTTAGACTCTGTCTTGGCATGCAGAGGTCTCTTAGAATCAGCCGAATTCTTTCGATATTGGCTTCTATGCCTTGATTGAGCAGGTCCAGAGCAGCCTGGAATCCAGCTAACACCCTGTGCTGTGATGCTCCGGGTATCACGGGATGCCCCACTTCAGCTGGTGGGAACATGAGTCACTCCCAGCCACCTGTGAGTCCTCAGATTTGCCTGACCTCCTGTTTCTGGTGGTCCTTCCCCAGCCTCAGGTCGTTGCTTCTCATACCTGGGAAGGTGAGTGCTCACCAAGACTCAAGGACGCTCTCTGTAGCTTCCTGTCTCTCTCTCCTGCGTCCTGTTCTCCATCCTCTGCTTTGTGAATTTTAACTACCTTGGCTCCTTCACCTCTGATCGTTGTAACCTGGAGTCAGTGAGACTGCTGGCTGTTTGGGCCCCCCTCCCCACGCTGCAGCCTCATCACTGCCCCCAGGAAGGATGATGGAGCATTGATCGCGGGTTCAACCCTGCTTACTTCCTTATTATGAGGAATCATAGTCCTGAAGCTTTGGGGCTTCCCTGATAACTCAGTTGGTAAAGAATCTGCCTGCAATGTGGGAGACCTGAGTTCGATCCCTGGGTTGGGAAGATCCCCTGGAGAAGGGAAAGGCTACCCACTCCAATATTCTGGCCTGGAGAATTCCATGGGTGGTACAGTCCATGGGGTTGCAAAGTCGGACTCGACTGAGCGACTTTCACGTTCATAGTCCTGAGCCACCTGTTGTCCAGCATGTGAAAGGCACTGCTTCCCAGATTTTTTAAAAAATATTTTATATTGGAGTAAAGTGGATTTACAATGTCGCGCTAGTTTCAGATGTACAGCAAAGTGATTTAGTTGTATGTGTCATAGATTTTATGAGGCTTTCTAGCTGCGTAAGGCAGGGTGGGTGCTGACGAGTCTGAGCCTCGTCACTCCGTCGTGGTCGGCGTCGCGAGTCCTGTCCTGTGTCTTTTTATCGCCCTCCTCTCCTTAGCGCATGTCCTCGCCTGGCCTCACTGCGCCTTCTGAGAAGCCCTGATTGCTTGTAGTGGAGAAAGATCTTTAGAAGCCAAGACCTAGGAAGCCAGGTGTGCTCATTGCTTCCGGTTCGTTGGTAGGTTTTAAAAGATAGACATGGAACCCTGATTCGGGAAAATAAGGAGGAACCTCAGGGGGAGTTCTATGTCCCCTTTTTTTTGGAAGTGAAAATGAGATGTCACTGAGTAAAAAGACTTCCTTCTGCTGATTAAAAAAAGGAAGGACAGGGAAACTGCTCTTTCAACAAACCTGCGTTGAGAGCTCCTGGATACTAGACTCTAGATGCTAGGAGTCAGCAGCTTCCAAACCCCGACCGAGGCCCCTGCCTTGGTGGTGTGTACACCCTCGACCACTGTCACTGCTCTGGTCGTGTCTCCTGAGCTCATACCTCTTTTATGACAGTAAATGTGGCCATTTTAATAACGCAAAGCTCCAACATCTGCATGAAAATCAGCCATGCCAACCATTACTTGCTGCTGCTGCTAAGTCACTCAGTCGTGTCCAAATCCCAGCGACCCCATGGGCTGCAGCCCACCAGGCCCCCCGTCCCTGGGATTCTCCAGGCAAGAGTACTGGAGTGGGTTGCCATTTCCTTCTCCAGTGCATGAAAGTGAAAAGTGAAAGTGAAGTCGCTCAGTCGTGTCCGACTCCCAGCGACCCCATGGACCGCAGCCCACCAGGCCCCCCGTCCCTGGGGTTCTCCAGGTGAGGGCACTGGAGTGGGTGCCGTCGCCCTCTCCGCACCATTACTTAGTGCGTGATTGAGTCGCTTAGATGTGTGTTTCACTGAGACTAAATAGCTGGATGTGTGTGAATTTAAGTTTCAGATCTCAGTGTTACACTTGTAAGTGTCCTCCTGAGAAATCAATGACACGGACCTAGATGTTAAATATCAAGTAGAAAGAGTAAACACTGATATGGGGGACAACCCCGTGCTCTGTGCGAAGGTCAAGGTTCCTCTAAAGCATTAGTTCCTCACATTTGCCACGGCAGCGTGGCACTCACAAAAATACCCAGTTTTGACAGAGAAATTGAACTGTGATGGGAAATTTGCCTGTGATTTAAGGGGTCACCTTCCCTGGCGGCTCAGTGGTAAGCAATCTGTCTGCAATGCAGGAGACGCAGGTTCGATCCCTGGGTTGGGAAGATCCTCTGGAGGAAGAAATGGCAACCCACTCCAGTATTCTTGCTGGAGAATTCCATGGACAGAAGGGCCTGCTGGGCTACAGTCCATGGGGTCTCACAGAGTCAGACTCGACTATCGGTATCAGGACCAAAGGGTGCTGGACGAGGGGGAAGGAGTCTTCCACGCTGCTCACTTATGCATTGACTTGTTCACTGAGTAGGTGTGTACTGAGCGCTAACAAAGCACCAATCATTGCCTGAGATGCTGGACTGCAGACATGCCTGAGATGGGGCTCCTGAGCTCTGGGAGAGAAAACAGGTCAAAAACTAGGTCCAGTCAAATGTCAGAACCTGTGCAGGGCAGAGTACGGGGAGGGTCCTCAGCCCTTTCTCTCTTCATTCCCGAAAGAAAGCATCACTGGCCATGCCTCAGTCACCGGTGGGCAGGGGCATGGACCGAATGATGTCCCCCAAAGATGTGTGGGACCTGTGAATATGACCTTATTTGGAAGAAGGGTCTTTGAGGATATAATTAAGAATCTGGAGGTGAAGTCAGCCTAGATTATCCAATGTCAGGTGTCCTTATGAGAGGACACACAGGGGACAGACACAGGAGAAGACGAGGCGGCAAGGCGGTGACAGAGGCAGAGGCTGAGGGATGCAGCCACAAGCCCTGGGAGGCTCAGGGCCCCCAGAAAGAGGCAGGGAGACCCTCCCCTGGAGCCTCTGCAGGGAGTAGGGCCCTGTCAACACCTTGATTTTGGACTTCTGGCCTCTAGAATCCAGAGACAATAACCTCCTGTCGTTTGAGCCCCTGCTTGTGGTCGTTTGTTCTGGCAGTGGCCCCAGGACGTGCACACAGCAGTCGTCAGGAGTGAAAAGGTCCTAACTGGTGGGAAGACTTGCCCCTGTGTGCCCTTCCAAGCTCAGCCCTCGGCTGGCCTCCTAACCCGGCGATGCAATCTACACCCTGGACACACGCTTCCTGAGGATCTGCACCTAAGACTCCTGCCCCCATGCGGCTGCCAGAAGCCCTTGGCTGGCTGGCGGGGGGACCCACTTCCCCCTTGCCACCGTCCCTCTGAGCGTGGCTCTCTCGGGAACTCATGGGGGCAGGGGGACTCAGCCACTGAGGTCTTGCCCTGCTCTAACCATCAGAGTGTTTGAGAGCACGGGGTCCCCTAACACCCCCGCATTAGGCCGCTTGGGTGCAGAGGAAGCTGTGGCCACTGGATCCTGTTGTCTTGCCCCTTCCTGGTCTGGGACGCAGCCAGACAATGCCTCGGTCAGTTCAGCAAACATTGACCGAGCAGCACGCACTCTGCTGGGCCCGGGCCGCCGCCCGCTGCTTTTCCGGCTCTCGCTTCACGTCTTTAAATTTATGCTCCATTAGATGCGAAAGCCCGACGCTGAACAGAATCGTTTATGTGGAAACTCTTTTTCTGCAGACAGGTTGCGTTGTCTTTGCCTCCTGTCCATCTTCTAGAGATTTTTTTCCTCTTCTGCTGTGTAACCCTTGTCCAGGTCTGTCCACAAAAGCAGTAGTCCGGACAGCCCTCTTTCCTATAGCAGAGACCGCCCAGCTCGTGGGTGCGGTGGCAAAATAATGCTGGGGAGGTGGGTGGAAATCAATGTGTAATCGCTTCCTTTTTCCCGTACCATGAATAATTTATGTTGGTTATGGACACTGCCTTGATCAGGGAAGAAGGAAGGTCGACTCCCTCTTGGCACAGCAGTGCCCAAGCTGACCTTCTTCTCCGTGCACATTTGTCTCCCCACCCAAACTCTGATGCTGCAGTGCCAAGGGCCCATAGCGTTTTCTGGGTCCCTTGGCTTGGAGGGACTTCTCTGTTCTTTGAGCTCTAGACACACCATTGCCTGCCCTCCCACATGGCACGCAACACTTCTACCTTGAACTTGTCCCAAGCTGGGTTTCTATCTTATTTTCCAGATCAGGACTTTTTCTCTAAAGGACCAGATAGCAAAGATTGCAGGCATCGTGGGTCATACAGACATAATTGATGGCACTTAGAGGAAAATGAAAATGCAGGCCTTTTGTAAAAAATTATTGGAAATTTTGAGATTGTGGAACTTCCCTGATGGTCCAGTGGCTAAGGCTCCACACTCTTAATGCAGGGGCCCCGAGTTCCCTCCCTGATCAGGGAAATAAATCCCCCAACCTGGAATTAAGAGTTTGCGTGCTGAAACCAAAGATTCTGCATGCTGCAAGGAAGATCTGATGAAGCCAAATAAATAAATTAATTAAAGAAATAAATATAAAGAAAACAAAAGAGCTGTAAGCAGAAAACTATAACACTGATTAAAGAAATTAAAGATGGCATAAATAGATAGAGAGATATACCATGTTCTTGGACTGGAAGAATCAATATCGTGAAAATGACTATACTCCCCAAAGCAAACTACAGATTCCATGCAATCCCTATCAAATTGTCAATAGCATCCTTCACCGAACTAGAACAAAAAATTTCACAATTCATATGGAAACACAAAAGACCCTGAATATTCAAAGCAATCTTGAGGAAGAAGAATGGAGCTGGAGGAATCAATGTTCCTGACTGCAAACTATACTACAAAGCCACAGTCATCAAGACAGTATGGTACTGGCACAAAACCAGAAATATAGACCAATGGAACAAGATAGAAAATCCAGGGATAAACCCACACATTTAGGGGCACCTTGGCCACCTCATGAGAAGAGTTGACTCATCGGAAAAGACTCTGATGCTGGGAGGGATTGGGGGCAGGAGGAGAAGGGGATGACAGAGGATGAGATGGCTGGATGGCATCACAGACTCGATGAATGTGAGTCTGAGTGAACTCTGGGAGATGGTGATGGACAGGGAGGCCTGGCGTGCTGCGATTCATGGGGTTGCGAAGAGTCAGACACGACTGAGCAACTGAACTGAACTGAACTATCTTTGACAAAGGAGGCAAAAATATACAATGGAAAAAAGACAGTCTCTTCAATAAGTGGTGCTGGGAAAACTGGACATTTTATAAAAGAATGAAATTTGAACAGTCTCTTACACCATACAAAGGTAAACTCAAAATGGATTAAAGACCTAAATATAAGAAAAGAAGCTATACAACTCTTAGAGGAAAACACAGGCAGAACATTCTTTGACAAAAATTACAGCAAGATCCTTCATAATCCACCTCCTAGAGTAAAAGAAATTTTAAAAAAAGTAAACAAATGGGACCTAATTGAACTTAAATGCTTTTGTATAGCAAAGAAAACCATCAACAAAATGAAAAGACAGCCCTCAGAATGGGAGAAAATGATTGCAAATGAAACAACGGACAAAGGATTAATCTCCAAAATATACAAGCAGCTCTGCAGCTCAACATCAGAAAATCAAACAGCCTAATAAAAGATGGGCAGAAGACCCAAACAGACACATCTCCAAAGAAGATATACAGGTGGCTAATAAACACAGGAAAAAACACTTAACATTGCCTATTATTAGAGAAATGCAAATCAAAACTTAATTAGGTATCACCTCACACTCTTTAGAATAGCCATAATAAAAAACTCTACAAACAGTAAATGCTGGAGAGAGTGTGGAGAAAAGGGAACCCTCTTGCACTGTTGGTGGAAATGTAAATTGGTACAGCCACTGTGGAGAACGGTATGGAGATTTCTTTAAAAAACTAGGAATAAAACTGCCATGTGCTTAATTGCTCAGTTGTGTCTGACTCTCTGCGACCCCATGGACAGTACTCTGCCAGGCTCCTGTGTCCATGGGGATTCTCCAGGCAAGCATACTGGAGGGGGTTGTCATACCCTTCTCAGGGGATCTTCCTGACCCAGGGATCAAACCCAGGTCTCCTGCATTGCAGGCGGACTCTTTACTGTCTGAGCCACCAGGAAAGCTCATACGACCCAGCAGTCCCACTACCGGGCACACACACTGAGAAAAGCACAATTCCGAAAGACACACGTACCCCAGTGTTCACTGTAGCCCTACTTAAACAGCTAGGACGTGGGTGTAACCTAGATGTCCAGTGACAGGTGAATGGGTAGAGAAGATGTGGTATATATACACAATGGAATATTATTCAGCCATAAAAAGGAACACATCTGAGTCAGTTCTCGTGAGGTGGATGAACCTAGGGCCTGTTATATGGAGTGAGATAAGTCAGAAAGAGGAAAACAAACATATTAACACATGAATATGGAACCGAGAAAAAAGGGACTGAGGAACCCATTTGTAGGGCAGCAACTGAGACACAGACATGGAGAACAGACTTGTGGGCACAGTGGGGGATGGAGAGGGTGAGAGAAGTGCAGAGAGTCGGGTAGAAACACAGACATTCCCATAGAGGAGATAGATGGCAAGTGGGGACTCGGTGCGATACAGGGGGCTCACATCTGGTCCTCTGTGACAACCTCGAAGAGCAGGATGAGGTGGGGGGTGGGAGGGAGGTTCAAGATGGGGGGGGCCTGATTCACACTGATGCATGGCAGCAACCAACACAACATTGTGAAACAATTCCCTTCCGATTAGAAATAAAAAAAGTTAATGAAGAGAGAGACAGTGACACGGATGATGAAGATGGTGACACGGCCCTTAAGTGCAGAGTCTTGTGAGCCTGTACAGGTCACGTTCCATGAAGTGGTCCTGTGTACGGTCTCTGCTGCAAAGACTCGATTTTGTTGTAGTACAGAAGCAGCCAGAGACGCCATGTGAGTGATTGTGGGTGGCTATGTTTCAATAAAACTTTATTTATAAAAATGGGAGGGGTGGGAGACAGATTTGGCTTCTGGATAAGAGTTTGCCAACCCTTGCTCCATAGCAACTGTAAGTTTCTTGAAGGCAGGCTGTCTCCCACCTACACATTCAACCATCCATCCATCCAACCAACTATTCAAACATTCACCCATCCATCCATTCCCCATCCACCCACCCACCCATCCATCCGTCTATCCACCCACCCATCTGTCCATCTATCCACCCACCCATCCATCCATCTATCCACCCACCCATCCATCCATCTATCCACCCACCCATCCATCCATCTATCC
>SJYC01017703.1:0-34343 GCA_006408675.1 Madoqua kirkii | reverse complement strand
GTTTTCAGTTTGTTAAGCACTGCAGGTTGGAGTTTACATGGATTTTCTCATTTCATTCTCATGTTATGTTGCAAATTATGTATTCTAATTATTTTTATTTTATACATGATGAAAAAATGTGTAGGTAAAATGCCTTGTGTAAGATGACCCTTCCAATACATAGCAGGGGCAAGATTCAGGACCAGATCTATCATATTCTAAATTATCACTATTTACTTTCAGTCAAAATATTAGCTGATAAAGGACTGTTATGCATATTTGCTGAGTATGGGGAAAGAGGTATAATATTTGGAATCTGCTTTATGGTAGGAAGGAACTGAGAGATCTAAGAAGATTTGTGAGTTTTACATTGTGAGTACAACACTTTATGCATACTGTTCCCACTGTTATGTCAAGTCCTTGGAGAATAAAACTTGTTGGGCTAAAATATGCTAAAAAGGATAGTCGCAAATTTGGATATACCTCTCCTTGGATAGGGAGTTCCATGGTTATCATAACTCTGAGGACTGTACAGAAAAATGAAAGAAGAGAAAATATATGGCTCTAAATTCAACTTATATCCCAAGAAATTTTTGTTTCTTTTGGATAAAAAGAATCTGAGAATACCTGACCATGGACCCATATTGACTCTCAGTTCTCTAGATCAGAAACTGCTTGGGGCAGACACTATTTATATTTCTGTAACTGCTCTTTCGAAGCACTTATTGTAGCTGGCAGTGGACAGTAGTGAGTTGTCAATTATATGATAGAAATTGAATAAGGAAGCAGCAGGTTGAGAGAGATCAATGTCACGAGTCTAACTGCCATTGCTTGGTTTCTTATCCATACCTTAACCTTGGCTCTTAGACCACTGACTTTTCATGCAACCTATTCCGGGTAGAAAGCCTTGGCCTGAGACAAGACTGGGTCATTCATTCTCTAATTCATGAAATAAGTATTGTGCACCGTTAATAATATCATTGCTGTGCCCTGATCTCTCAGATTTCTTTCTACCATCTACATGTGTACCCTTTGATATACTTTTGCATCCAGCTGCCAGAAACTAAGAGTCTTTTCTACAGGATTGCCCTTGGGCTACTGGTGTCTCTTTGCTTTAGTTCACACACAGAGATTGAATGTCTGGGATTTATAATCTCTTTGACAGCCAGGGCATGAAAACCCAGTTTCCTTTTCCTGGGTTGAGATAACCCTGAGGCTTAGTTCTCACTCCACAGTTATTCTAGTAGATCAGGGTGAAGTATTATCTTTTCACAGAAAGTTCCCTGAAATCAGATCCTTGCTTGACTCCCTCTCTTTACTTCTGGTGCTTGCCCCACTGCCTCGCTGCCTTACCAGTTTGTTCTGGCTTGAAAGTGAAAGTTCTTCAGTCATGTCCAACCCTTTGGAACCCCATGGAAAACAGAGTACATGAATTTTCCAAGTCAGAATGCTAGAGGGGGTAACCCTTCCCTTCTACAGGGGATCTTCCCAACCCAGGGATTGAAGGCAGGTCTCCTGCATTGCAGGCAGATTCTTTACCAGCTGAGCAACAGGGGATGTTTACCCCAAAATGTAATTAAATAAGAGCTGTACCCACCTTACACAGTTCAGTCGCTCAGTCTGTCTGACTCTGCAACCCCATGGATGGACGCCAGGCTTCCCTGTCCATCGCCAACTCCCAGAGCTTGCTCAAAGTCGTGTCCATTGCTGTACCCACCTTACACAGTTCAGTCGCTCAGTCTGTCTGACTCTGCAACCCCATGGATGGACGCCAGGCTTCCCTGTCCATCGCCAACTCCCAGAGCTTGCTCAAAGTCGTGTCCATCAAGTCGGTGATGCTATCCAGCCTTCTCATCCTCTGTTATCCCCTTCTCCTCCTGCCTCCAATCTTTCCCAGAATCAGGGTCTTTTCCAGTGAGTCAGTTCTTCACATCAGGTGGCCAAAGTGTTGGAGTTTCAGCTTCAGCATCAGTTCTTCAGTTAAGATTCAGCACTGATTTCCTTTAGGATTGACTAGTTTGATCTCCTTGGAGTCCAAGGAACTCTCAAGAGTCTTCTCCAACATCACAGTTCAAAACATCAATTCTTCGGCGCTTAGCTTTCTTTATGGTCCAACTCTCACATCCATACATGACTTGGAAAAACCATAGCTTTCACTAGATGGATCTTTGTCAGTAAGTAATATCTCTGTTTTATAATATGCTGTCATAGCTTTTCTTCCAAGGAGCAAGTGTCTTTTAATTTTGTGGCTACAGTCACAATCTGCAGTGATTTTGGAGCCCCCCAAAATAAAGTCTGTCACTGTTTCCATTATTTCCCCATCTATTTGCCATGAAGCAATGGGACCAAATTCCATGATCTTCGTTTTTTGAATATTGGGTTTTAAACCAGCTTTTTCACTCTCTTTTACTTCCATCAAGAGGCTCCTTAGTTACTCTTCCCTTTCTACCATAAGGGTGGTGACATCTGCATGTCTGAGATTATTATTTCTCCCTGCAATCTTGATTCCAGCTTGTGCTTCATTTAGTCAGACATTTTAAATTATGTACTCTGCATATAAGTTAAGTGAGCAGGGTGACAATATGCAGCCTTGATGTACTCCTTCCCCAATTTTGAACCAGTCCATTGTTTCATGTCTGATTCTATTGTTTCTTGACCTGCATACAGATTTATCAGGAGGCAGGTTAGGTGGCCTGGTATTACCATCTCTTCAAGAAATTTCCAGTTTGTTGTGATCCACACAGTCAAAGGATTTAGTGTAGTCAATGATGCAGAAGTAGATGTTTTTCTGGAACTCTCTTGCTTTTTTGATGAGATAATAAATGTTGGCAATTTGATCTCTGGTTCCTCTGCCTTTTCTAAAACCAGCTTGAACATCTAGAAGGTCTCAGTTCAACTACTGTTGAAGCCTGGCTTGGAGAATTTTGAGCATTACTTTGCTAATGTGTGAGAGGAGTACAATTGTGTGTTAGTTTGAACATTCTTTGGCATTGCCTTTCTTAGGGATTGAAATGAAAACTGACATTTTCCAGTCCTGTGGCCACTGCTCTGTTTTCCAAATTTGCTGGTATATTGAGTGCAGCACTTTCACAGCATCATCTTTTAGGATTTGAAATAGCTCAACTGGAATTCCATCAACTCCACTAGCTTTGTTCATAGTGATGCTTTCTAAGGCCCACTTGACTTCACATTCCAGGATGTCTAGCTCTAGGTGAATGATCACACCATCATTGTTATCTGGGTCATGAAGATCTTCTTTGTATAGTTCTGTGTATTCTTGTCATCTCTTAATATCTTTTGCTTCTGTTAGATCCATACCATTTATGTCTTTTATTGAACCCATCTTTGCATGAAATGGTCCCTTGGTATCTCTAATTTTCTTGAAGAGATCTCTAGTCTTTCCCATTCTGTTGTTTTCCTCTATTTCTTTGCATTGATCACTGAAGAAGGCTTTATTATCTCTCCTTGTTTTTCTTTGGAACTCTGCATTCAAATGGGTGTTTCTTTCCTTTTCTCCTTTGCCTTTTTCTTCTTTTCTTTTCTCAGCTATTTGTAAGGCCTCCTCAGACAACTATCTTGCCTTTTTCCATTTTTTTTCTCTTGGGGATGGTCTTGATCACTGCCTCCTATACAATGTCACAAATCTCCATCCATAGGTCTTCAGGTTCTCTGTTTATCAGATCTAATCTCATGAATCTACCACTTCCACTGTATGATCATAAAGGATTTGATTTAGGTCATACCTGAATGGTCTAGTGGTTTTCCCTGCTTTTTTGAATTTAAGTCTGAATTTAGAAATAAGGAGTTCATGATCTCAGCCACAGTCAGCTCCCAGTCTTGTTTTCACTGACTGTATAGAGCCTCTCCCTCTTTGGTGGCAAATAAACTAATCAATCTGATTTCAGTATTGACCATCTGGTTATGTCCATATGTAGAGTCGTCTCTTGGGTTATTGGAAGGGTGTTTGCAATGACCAGTGTATTCTCTTGTAAAACTTTGTTAGCTTTTGCCATGCTTCATTTTTTACTCCAAGGCCAAACTTGCTTGTTACTCCAGGTATCTCTTGACTTCCTACTTTTGCATTCCAGTCCCCTGTGATGAAAAGGATATCTGTTTTTGGTGTTAGTTCTAGAAGGTCTTGTTGTTAGTTCTAGAAGGTCTTATACATCTTCATAGAACCTTTCAACTTCAGCTTCTTCAGCACTGATGGTTGGAGCATAGACTTGGATTGCTGTGATATTGACTGGTTTGTCTTGGAAACAAACAGAGATTATTCTGTCATTTTTGAGATTGCATGCAAGTACTGCATTTAGAACTCTTTTGTTGACTCTGAAGGCTACTCCATTTCTTCTAAGTGATTCTTGCCCACAGTGCTAAATACAATGGTCATCTGAATTAAATTCACCTATTCCAGTAGAAATAACAAGATGACATTGTAGAAGGGTGTGTGCTCATCTTCTCCTCTGAGAACTCCAAATTGCAATTCACTTCTGATCAACCACTGACAGGAGAATGTTGGATCCCACCAAAAAATGATTCTCCACATCCAAAGCAAAGGAGCAACCCCAATAAGATGGTAGAAGGGTGAAATCTCAATTAGAATCAAACCCCATACCTTCTGGAGATACTTGGAGAGTATAAGCAAAAGCGTGTGCACACCAAGACCCAGAGACCCCACCGAGACTGATCCAGACCTGCCTTTGAGTGTTTGAATGTCTCCTGCAGAGGCACAAGTCAGCAGTGGCTTGCTGTAGGGACAAGGGCTCTGGCTGCAGCAGGTCTGGATCACCCAGCATGTAGCCTAAGCCCACCTGGAGGAGGTTGCCATTGGCCCCACCATAAAGCCGCTGAGCATATTACACACAAACTGCATAACAATTATAGCAAAGAAATTCTCACACTGTTAAGAAAGTTCTAGGACTGACAACAGATTTCCCAACCTGAGGATCCAGCAAAGAGACTGAGAACTCACAGGGAATTTGACTTTGTAATCAAAGTTCTGTAGAACTTCCACAAGACTGGGGAAACAAACTCTTGGAGGGCACAAACAAAACCTTGTGCACACCAGGAGCCAGGAGAAAAGAAGAGTGTCCCCATAAGAGATTGAGCCAGACTTGCCCGTGAGTGTCCAGGAGTCTCCAGTAGAGGCATGAGTCGACAGTGGCCTGCTGCAGAGTCGGGGGCACTGAATAAAACAGTGTGTGCACAAGTCCTTTTGAAGGAGGTTGCCATTACCACTACCTATAGTTTGGCCTTAGGTCAAACAACAGGGAGGGAATGCAGCCCTACCCATCAACAGAAAACTGGAATAAAGTTTTACTGAGCATGGCCCCACACATTAGAACAAGACCCATTTTGTCCCATAGGCAGTCTCTCCCATCAGGAAGCTTCCATAAGCCTCTTATCCTATTAATCAGAGGGCAGACAGAATTAAAACCTCAATCACAGAAAACTAACCAAACTGATCACATGGGCCATGGCTGTGTGTAACTCAATGAAACTATGAGCCATGCCATGTAGGGCAACCCAAGATGAACAGGTCTTTGTGGAGAGTTCTGACAAAATGTGGTCCACTGGAGAAGGGAATGGCAAACCACTTCAGTATTCTTGCCTCGAGAAACCCATGAAAAGTACGAAAAGACAAAAAGATATGACACTGAAATATGAATTCCCCAGGTTGGTAAGCGCCCAATATGCTACTGGAGAAAATTGGAGAAATAATTCCAGAAAGAATAAAGAGATGGAGCTGTTATGTAGTCAGAAAAGGAAAAAGAAGTCCAGAAGGGGGGTGGCTAAAAGACAAGCAAGGGAAAAGCCTACCAAAATAGAACAAAGGAGGGTCTGAGGACTGGAGTGAGGACCTCAGGTAGAACAAACAGCACTCCTGGGTAGCCCAATTTACATAGAGCAGGCCCAGGGGGAGGAAAAAACATATAAAAAGAGGAGCCAAAGGGCCAGGAGTCTCTCTCTCTCCTCTCCTCTTCGCATCTTTTGGGTCAGCTACTTCTCATGCCTTGAGGATGTATTTTCCTTTATTTTCTAAATGAAACTGAGCTGTAACATGGAGCTGTAACATTGTCCAAGAGCTGTGTTGCATGGGGGCTTACCGTCCATTGCTTCAAATTTTTGTTGTGATGAAACAGAACTGAGGAAATTACACACTCCCCTGACAGAGCCAAAGTGAAAATAATGCCCAGTTGTGAATGTGACTGGTGATGGAAGTAAAGTCTGATTCTTTAAGAAACAATATTGCATAGGAACTTGGAATATTAGGTCAGACTTTATTTTTTTCACTTAGAGGAAAATGAAAATGCAGGGCCTTTTGTAAAAAATTATTGGAAATTTTGAGATTGTGGAACTTCCCTGATGGTCCAGTGGCTAAGGCTCCACACTCTTAATGCAGGGGCCCCGAGTTCCCTCCCTGATCAGGGAAATAAATCCCCCAACCTGGAATTAAGAGTTTGCGTGCTGAAACCAAAGATTCTGCATGCTGCAAGGAAGATCTGATGAAGCCAAATAAATAAATTAATTAAAGAAATAAATATAAAGAAAACAAAAGAGCTGTAAGCAGAAAACTATAACACTGATTAAAGAAATTAAAGATGGCATAAATAGATAGAGAGATATACCATGTTCTTGGACTGGAAGAATCAATATCGTGAAAATGACTATACTCCCCAAAGCAAACTACAGATTCCATGCAATCCCTATCAAATTGTCAATAGCATCCTTCACCGAACTAGAACAAAAAATTTCACAATTCATATGGAAACACAAAAGACCCTGAATATTCAAAGCAATCTTGAGGAAGAAGAATGGAGCTGGAGGAATCAATGTTCCTGACTGCAAACTATACTACAAAGCCACAGTCATCAAGACAGTATGGTACTGGCACAAAACCAGAAATATAGACCAATGGAACAAGATAGAAAATCCAGGGATAAACCCACACATTTAGGGGCACCTTGGCCACCTCATGAGAAGAGTTGACTCATCGGAAAAGACTCTGATGCTGGGAGGGATTGGGGGCAGGAGGAGAAGGGGATGACAGAGGATGAGATGGCTGGATGGCATCACAGACTCGATGAATGTGAGTCTGAGTGAACTCTGGGAGATGGTGATGGACAGGGAGGCCTGGCGTGCTGCGATTCATGGGGTTGCGAAGAGTCAGACACGACTGAGCAACTGAACTGAACTGAACTATCTTTGACAAAGGAGGCAAAAATATACAATGGAAAAAAGACAGTCTCTTCAATAAGTGGTGCTGGGAAAACTGGACATTTTATAAAAGAATGAAATTTGAACAGTCTCTTACACCATACAAAGGTAAACTCAAAATGGATTAAAGACCTAAATATAAGAAAAGAAGCTATACAACTCTTAGAGGAAAACACAGGCAGAACATTCTTTGACAAAAATTACAGCAAGATCCTTCATAATCCACCTCCTAGAGTAAAAGAAATTTTAAAAAAAGTAAACAAATGGGACCTAATTGAACTTAAATGCTTTTGTATAGCAAAGAAAACCATCAACAAAATGAAAAGACAGCCCTCAGAATGGGAGAAAATGATTGCAAATGAAACAACGGACAAAGGATTAATCTCCAAAATATACAAGCAGCTCTGCAGCTCAACATCAGAAAATCAAACAGCCTAATAAAAGATGGGCAGAAGACCCAAACAGACACATCTCCAAAGAAGATATACAGGTGGCTAATAAACACAGGAAAAAACACTTAACATTGCCTATTATTAGAGAAATGCAAATCAAAACTTAATTAGGTATCACCTCACACTCTTTAGAATAGCCATAATAAAAAACTCTACAAACAGTAAATGCTGGAGAGAGTGTGGAGAAAAGGGAACCCTCTTGCACTGTTGGTGGAAATGTAAATTGGTACAGCCACTGTGGAGAACGGTATGGAGATTTCTTTAAAAAACTAGGAATAAAACTGCCATGTGCTTAATTGCTCAGTTGTGTCTGACTCTCTGCGACCCCATGGACAGTACTCTGCCAGGCTCCTGTGTCCATGGGGATTCTCCAGGCAAGCATACTGGAGGGGGTTGTCATACCCTTCTCAGGGGATCTTCCTGACCCAGGGATCAAACCCAGGTCTCCTGCATTGCAGGCGGACTCTTTACTGTCTGAGCCACCAGGAAAGCTCATACGACCCAGCAGTCCCACTACCGGGCACACACACTGAGAAAAGCACAATTCCGAAAGACACACGTACCCCAGTGTTCACTGTAGCCCTACTTACAACAGCTAGGACGTGGGTGTAACCTAGATGTCCAGTGACAGGTGAATGGGTAGAGAAGATGTGGTATATATACACAATGGAATATTATTCAGCCATAAAAAGGAACACATCTGAGTCAGTTCTCGTGAGGTGGATGAACCTAGGGCCTGTTATATGGAGTGAGATAAGTCAGAAAGAGGAAAACAAACATATTAACACATGAATATGGAACCGAGAAAAAAGGGACTGAGGAACCCATTTGTAGGGCAGCAACTGAGACACAGACATGGAGAACAGACTTGTGGGCACAGTGGGGGATGGAGAGGGTGAGAGAAGTGCAGAGAGTCGGGTAGAAACACAGACATTCCCATAGAGGAGATAGATGGCAAGTGGGGACTCGGTGCGATACAGGGGGCTCACATCTGGTCCTCTGTGACAACCTCGAAGAGCAGGATGAGGTGGGGGGTGGGAGGGAGGTTCAAGATGGGGGGGGCCTGATTCACACTGATGCATGGCAGCAACCAACACAACATTGTGAAACAATTCCCTTCCGATTAGAAATAAAAAAAGTTAATGAAGAGAGAGACAGTGACACGGATGATGAAGATGGTGACACGGCCCTTAAGTGCAGAGTCTTGTGAGCCTGTACAGGTCACGTTCCATGAAGTGGTCCTGTGTACGGTCTCTGCTGCAAAGACTCGATTTTGTTGTAGTACAGAAGCAGCCAGAGACGCCATGTGAGTGATTGTGGGTGGCTATGTTTCAATAAAACTTTATTTATAAAAATGGGAGGGGTGGGAGACAGATTTGGCTTCTGGATAAGAGTTTGCCAACCCTTGCTCCATAGCAACTGTAAGTTTCTTGAAGGCAGGCTGTCTCCCACCTACACATTCAACCATCCATCCATCCAACCAACTATTCAAACATTCACCCATCCATCCATTCCCCATCCACCCACCCACCCATCCATCCGTCTATCCACCCACCCATCTGTCCATCTATCCACCCACCCATCCATCCATCTATCCACCCACCCATCCATCCATCTATCCACCCACCCATCCATCCATCTATCCACCCACCCATCCATCCATCTATCCACCCACCCATCCATCCATCTATCCACCCACCCATCCATCCATCTATCCACCCACCCATCTGCTCTCTTGTCATACATCTGTCCACCCATCCATCATCCATCAATCCACCCACCCATCTGTCCATCTATCATTCATCAAATGAAGCATTACTAATGACCTACTATGTCCCAGGCATTGCACTAAACGGGAGGCTATAGAGAGAAGAGGCTGTTCCCTGCCTTAGGGACATCTCAGACATGAGAAGACATAATCATCCTGGTGCAACATGGTGTCAGAGACCTGTGGTAGAATGCGAAGGGGCCCTAAGGAGGGATTTACCATTGACTTGGGGTAAATGATATTGGGAAAGATTGAAGGCAGGAGGAGAAGGGGACGACAGAGAATGAGATGGTTAGATGGCATGACTGACTCAATGGACATGAGTTTGAGTAAGCTCTGAGGGTTGGTGATGGACAGGGAAGCCTGGCATGCTGCAGTCTGTAGGGTCGCAAAGAGTCAGGCATGACTGAGTGACCGAACTGAACTGAGCTGAAGTTTATTTTTTCTGTTGTTTTCCCTCTAACTTTGACCCTCAGATGCTCCTCCTCTGTCAGGGGAGCCGAGCAATTCAGCAGGGAGTCCTTGCAGCTGTCTGCCCCCTCCCTGCTGCCTCAGATACTCGTGCGGGTCACTGGTGGCCCACTGGTGTTCCTGCCTCTGCATATGAGTCAAGAGACCCATGTGTGGGCAGGTCCTGCTCTCCAATGGAGGCTGTTCTGGCCATGGGACTCACCCGGCGCTGACCCGGCTGTCAGCTGAGCCTGGGTTTCTGTGCAGAGTGGCCCCACTGGGCAGATGCAGCTCAGACAAGACATGTCTGAGACATGTCTAAGCATGTCTGAGACAGCTCATGTTGGTGGTTAAGAACTTGGGGTCCTGGGTCAGAGCGGATGTCTCTGGACCTCAGTTTCCTTCTCTGTAAACCAGGAGGTGGGCCGTGAACCCTGACCTCCCAGGGTTGTTGTGAGAATTAAAGGAGATAGTATCCATGCAGCCCCTAACAGAGGGCCAGACCTGTCAGACATGAGAAGTATGGGTCATGATATTTCTTTTGGCCACTGTCTGAGGGACCCCTGAAGAGAAGTTATTTTCTATGGGGTGGACCCAGCCTCCCACGTGAATGTCCTGGGTCGGCTTCTATCCCCTGCCTTTTGCTATTGACCGTCTGGTTTTCCTGGAGGAACCACTACTGTTCCTCCGCCTACAAGGTTCAGGGTCCGTGGACATCCCCTCTACGCTTCTCCATGCCCTGAACCAGGATGCCAGGAGCGGCCACAAGAGTCAGCTTCTGGCCAGTCGCAGCTTAGCATCCCCCAGGCCGTGGTGCTCATTCAAGAATCATCACAGACCCAAACCAAGTCAGTGCAATCTGAGCTAACCTTGGGACTCTTGCTGGAAGGCCCAAGGGACAAATGTTCTCAGTCTTCCGGAACTGTTCAAGGTGGGGGTCAGGAGGTGTGCCTGTCATGTGGTCACCAAGAGAATCTTCCTCTGGGTGGACCCGAAGAACAGCAGAACCAACAGATGAGAAGGATGGAGCTTTGGAGACCTTGAGCCCCTGGATCCAGCTATGCCTGAAGCCGGTATTCTTTCACTTACAACCCAAACAGCCCTGAATAGTACAGATGGGTTAAACTCACCCACCCGTGTTCTTTTGAACAGTCTGTGTCTGCTGGACAACCCCAAACTTAGAGCACAAACTAATTGCAGCCCTGTTTCCTTCCTCCTCTTCCTTCCAGCAGCCACTTTCTTCCTCTGAGTCTCAGCCCACAGACAGCCTGGGGCAGAGACACACACTCCTATGAAGATGCTGGGAAAGAAAGCTCTTCGTGCATTCATTAACAGAGCCTTTATTATTTTAAGCCATCTAGTGATGGTTTAAATATTTGGCGTTTCTTAAAATAAACAGATCTTCCCAGCTAGGTCGTCTTGCCGTCTGGGCATGAGGCTGTGACTCCATGTCCAGAGAGAACAAAAGCCAACCCCCCCAAGCCCTACTGGGCCGTCTCAGGGCTGGTCCAACCCTACCCCGGAGGAGAGCAAAGTGACCGCGTCCCCACGCAGTGTGCGCTGGTCACCTGACTGTGGGCATATCTACACCGCACCTTTGCTGTGGGCGCTCATCATGCGTGTTAACATTTGAGAAGACACGCTATCCAGAAAAAGACTCAATCTGGTTTAATGCAGGTGCCCTCAGACTGGCCAGCTCCTGAGGGTGGGGGTGGGCTTCCCTGGGGCATAAACTCAGTGCTGGAGCCTCAGGACATCTTTCCTTTTAATTCCTAGTGCAGCATGAGCTTCTTGTAACAAGTCACCAGAAAGCAACGCACATTTACTAGCTGATAGTTCCGGAGGTCAGAAGCCTGTGATGAGTCTTGCTGGGCGAAAATCAAGCATGAGCTTCCAGCAGGGAATTTGGTTCCTGGCCTTTTCTGACTTTTAGAGGCTCTGATCCCTGGCTTGTGGACCCTTCCTCCACCTTCGAAGTCAGCCATGCTTCCCTGCAACCCTGCCCCATCTTCACACTTTCTCTGGCTCTGACCCACCCTCCTGCCTCCTCCTCTTTCTGCACTGAAGGGCCCTGGGATTCCATTGGTCCCAATCTTATCATCTAGAATAATCGCCCCCCAACCACCACCCCAAGGTCAGCTGATCAGCAGGCTCTATTCCACTTGTAACCTGGGCACATAATGAGGGATAGCCACAGGTACTGGAGATCAGCACTGGCATCTTGGGTAGGTCACTATTCTGCCCACCCCACCTGCCAAGTGTGAACGTGTCCAAAAGTGGGTAAAGAAGAAACTGGAGTTGGTCTCTAGGGCCATTCCTGCATCAGTGCAATCAATAAATGTTTGCTGAGTAACTACTCTTCACGGGGGATATAAGCAAAAGGCAAAGGAGAAAAGGAAACATACACCCATCTGAATGCAGAGTTCCAAAGAATAGCAAGGGGTGGATGGATGGATGGATGACACCACTGACTGAATGGACATGAGTTTGAGCAAACTCTGGGAGACAGTGAAGGACGGGGAAACCTGGCACGCTGCAGTGCACGGGGCCCAAAGAGCCGGACACTGAGCGACTGGAAAACAGCGAATCGGAGGATGAGCCCGATCTGAAGGGGCCACAGAGGAAAGCAGAGTCTTGACCACCCGTAAGCCATGCGTGCTCCAGTCTCAGAAACCCTTGTTTTTCCCTGGAATTCTGCCCCAAAGAGAGAGGAAGCGTCAAAAGGCCGTGAAGGCACACCGGGGCTTGATTCCATTCCCTCGCTTCTTCTGAGATCCAGTCTTTTGGGGGAACAAGCTCTCACGTGATGGCAGCTTGGGTTTTAAAAGACTCGGAGCAGCCTCTGGGATTTGGTTCACACGCTCCTGGCTTTCGATGTCAGTGCCGCCGGGCGGTGTGGTGGGGGCCGCACAGTGTGCGGGGGGCCACAGTTTCACCGGCTCCCACTTCCTGTCTCTGGAGCCTCCCTGGGCAAGAGCTGGCTCCAGGGGCCTCACCCAGCGACTGGCCAGCGTTGGGTAAATCTCCCCACTGGGACTCTGCAGACGATTAACATGGGAAAACCGAGCGGGTGAGCGGGCTGAGGACGTGGATGCATTAAAAATAATGAGGCTGCTTAAAAAGGATGCAGGTTCCGGGGAAGAATGTGAACCAAGCTGTTGGTTTATTTTAAAATATACTTGGTTTTCCATTCTGTCTCTGTTTAATCTCTTCTGATAGAGCTAACAACAACAACAACAAAAACTCCTCCCTACTCTAAAAACTGAAATTTATATATAGCTTGAAAAAAAAATGTAGGGGATAAAATATAGGTCAGAAGAGCACCGTGAAGATGGGACTTCCTTGTACCCTGCGGGGCCCAAGAGACACCAACAGTGCGACTGACAAGGAAGCGGAGGGTCTCAGCTTTAAACAGGATGTCCCATCATTGTCCTCCACCACGGTGACTCAGTTCAGCAGCTCCGTCCTGTCTGACTCTTTGCGACCCCATGGACTGCAGCATGCCAGGCTTCCCTGTCTATCACCAACTCCCGGAGTTCACTCAAACTCATGTCCATCGAGTCGGTGATGCCATCCAACCATATCATCCTCCTCTGTCATCCCCTTCTCCTCCTGCCTTCAATCTTTCCCAGCATCAGGGTGAGGGTAAACGCTAACCGGAGAATCTGGACCATCAGGGTTTGAATCCCACTCTCCCTCAGCAGCTGTGTGAACCGTCTGACTTCTCTGAAGTATTAATGCTAATTCCCAGAGGGGATGTCCTTGTGCCAGGGCTGACATGTGTGTAAAGGAAGAGGCCAAGGCCGCGCCTGGTGCAAGGCGCCCGCTGATAAACAGACCAGCAGTAAGTCGGGAGCAGCAGTCTTCCTGGAGTGTTGACTGTGACCTCGCCGGTGAGGGCCGCCCTTGGCTTCTTGGAAGCATCGAGCCTTTCACTGCGCCTTGTTCTAATTTAGACTAACGACATACTCAGTCACTCGCCAAGGAGGTGACGAGGACAGCTTGGGGACACCCAGGGGGACACCGTCCCACAGGCTGGGAGAGGGCTGGAGTTACTGTGGGCGAGAACAGAGGGCGTCCTGGGAGAAAGCTGAGTGAGTGAAGAGGTGTCCCCTCGACCGTGGCTGAGGGGACAGCGTGGGAGGCCCCACGGGGGGCGTGGTCAGGTCCCTAGACGGGGCGGGGTGGGGGGCAGAGTCCAACCTGTGCTTCGAGGCGTCTCTGGCAAGAGCTTGGCTGGAATGTCCTGGGCAGCAGGGCTGGAGTGGGGTGAGGATGTCAGAGAGTGTCCTGTGGACACTTGGGAGGGAGCCAGCCAGGAGTTGCGAGACCCTGTGTCTACAGGGGTGGGGGGTGGTCTGAGTGGGACGTTTTCATTACACCAGGGCCCCAAACCCACAAAGACAGCCTCAAGAATTAGCTTCACGTATAAGCCCAGCCAGGAGCCCCAGGGGTGGGGGAGGCCCCAGGAAAATGAGAGAACGCAGAGGCGGGTTGAGGTTAGTGAAATCTCACAAGGGACCGGACACTTTAATTATCCTCATGAGACTGTGTTTTTGTGACTCAACAGGGCTGGGAAAGCTTTTTTTCTGACAGGGACCAGAAAGTCACGGGGCCAGCCCGAGAATTCCCTGGGCGCTGGGAAGACCAGCGTCAGACGGTGGTGGGTGGTAAACGGGCTCCTGGAACCAAACGGATCAGGCCTGATTTACAGTGTTTGCTGACAGCCGCGTGTAAACACTCCCACGGCTGCCGAGTTCAAGGTTCCACGTGACATCTCCGAATGCAGAGGTGGGAAGAGACACAGAGTTGGCTCTTGTGAGCAGGTGAGAGGGTGAGCAGGTGTGGTGGGTGTAAGCAGGTGTGAGTGTGTGAACAGGTGTGAGTGTGAGCAGGTGTGAGCAAGAGAGTGAGTGGGCGTGAACAGGGGTAAGCCAGCCCCAGTACACCAAGGTTGGAAGGGCCTGTGGGAAGAACTCAGGACGTCTCCTGCTGGCCCCTCTGGAGTCCTGCTCCTCGAATGCAATGCTCTCCCTGCCTTATTTTCCTTCAGAACGCCTCTCCCTGCCTCGCATTTTCTGCATGCAACTGTCTGTGGGGTGCAGGGGGGTCTTCCTCGTCTCCCTCACCACCCCAAAGTGTGCGAGAGCACGCGCGCTCTTTGATCGTGGTGAGACCTCCACCGCACAGGCCTCTGCAGATCCGGCTCTTCTCCATGCTTATTGAATGAAGGAATGAAGTAACGACTGGGGCACCTCCTCCAAGAAGTCCTTTCCAGCCCCCCAGTAAGGACAGGTCTCCCTGCCACCCACGGGCACAGTGCCACTAATGTCATAGCACTTAATACAGAGGCATTTGACGAATCCTTGGGCTCCAGGCGTGCACGACCCGCCATGAGAAGCCTCTTCACGGCGGGTCCTGCAGTGGTCTCATTAACAGCCGTGTCCCCAGCACTGGCTCCGAGCCCAGCACTTAGCAGACCCTTCATAAATCTTCCTGAACAGACGACCAACGGATAATTGACATATGGCATAAACACGACAGGGGTGGGCTTCAGGGGAGCTCCAGGTGGTCCTCAGTCTCCTGATTACTCTGGGGCTTCCTCAGACAGGTAGGTAGCGATGAATGAGCCGGGACTCAAAGCTTCCACATCTGACCCACATGGTCACACAGGATCCAGGTGAGCAGGCAGCCGCCCCCAAACATCATGGGGCACCAGTCAGAGCGGAGTCTAGAAACAGAAACGCTCCCACCCGAAAGGAACCGTATTTCCTCCACTCACTCCCTGCACACCAGCCGAGTCCACAGCCAGGAAGCCCCACACCTCTTTGTCCCAGGAGGACGGTGACCTGCAAGTGAGCAGCGCCAAAGGCCACCTGGCTCATTCCTCAAACACGGACGGGCAGGATGGGCAAGGGTGGGCCCAGTCCAGAGCAGAAAGAGCCAGGGAGCATGAGGAGCCTGCGGCCCAGCCCAGCGCTGCCCATGAGAGGCTGCCGGGTGGCACCAGCCAGGCGTCCTGTGGATTTCATGCTGGGGCTGCATTCTGCACAGGCCCTCTGGCCCCGGGCTTGAATTCTCCCCTGTTGCCATCTTAAAATTCTTCATCATTTTTGGACAAAACCTGGGATTTTCACTCTGGAATGGGCCCCACTAATTCTGAGGCTGGTCCTGGTCATAGGAGCTGGGATTTCATGATGCAGGTGGAGGAGAGTGTCTTGCAAGCAGAGGTATGGGTCTGCCCTTGGCAACTGCAGGACACAAGGGGGCTTGGGTGAGGGGAGGGGCATAGAGATACCGTTTTACCTGCAAACAGCTTCATTCAAGTGGGAACAGGTTCAGGGTTTAAAAAGAAGTGCTTTTAAATACTATAGAATAAGCTTTTATGCTCCAGTGGGGGATGCTGTGCCATCTCCTGGGGTAGGGTGGTGGTGGGGGACTTTCAAGGAAACACATCCTGGTTATGGCTTTATACAGCAGCCACACCCTTCTCCCTGCATCAGGACCCAAGACATACCTGGGCCCGTATGTTAATTCATCTGTCGGACAAGGATTTGGCACCAGGCATCTTCCTAGAGGGGCTTCCCAGGTGGTGCTCAGCTCAGTTTAGTTCAGGTCAGTCGCTCAGTCGTGTCCGACTCTTTGAGACCCCATGAATCGCAGCACGCCAGGCTTCCCTGTCCATCACCATCTCCCAGAGTTCACTCAGACTCACGTCCATCAAGTCTGTGATGCCATCCAGCCATCTCATCCTCTGTCGTCCCCTTCTCCTCCTGCCCTCAATCCCTCCCAGCATCAGAGTCTTTTCCAATGAGTCAACTCTTCGCATGAGGTGGCCAAAGTACTGGAGTTTCAGCTTTAGCATCATTCCTTCCAAAGAAATCCCAGGGCTGATCTCCTTCAGAATGGACTGGTTGGATTTCCTTGTGGTTCAAGGGACTCTCAAGAGTCTTCTCCAACACCACAGTTCAAAAGCATCAATTCTTTGGCACTCAGCCTTCTTCACAGCCCAACTCTCACATCCATACATGACCACTGGAAAAACCATAGCCTTGACTAGACGGACCTTAGTCGGCAAAGTAATGTCTCTGCTTTTGAATATACTATCTAGGTTGGTAACTTTTCTTTCAAGGAGCAAGCATCTTTTAATTTCGTGGCTGCAGTCACCATCTGCAGTGATTTTGGAGCCCCCCAAAATAAAGTCTGACACTGTTTCCACTGTTTCCCCATCTATTTCCCATGAAGTGATGGGACCGGATGCCATGATCTTCGTTTTCTAAATGTTGAGCCTTAAGCCAACTTTTTCACTTTCTTCTTTCACTTTCATCTAGAGGCTTTTTAGTTCCTCTTCACTTTCTGCCATAAGGGTGGTATCATCTGCATATCTGAGGTTATTGATATTTCTCCCGGCAATCTCGATTCCAGCTTGTGTTTCTTCCAGTCCAGCGTTTCTCATGATGTACTCTGCCTAGAAGTTAAATAAACAGGGTGACAATATACAGCCTTGACGTATTCCTTTTCCTATTTGGAACCAGTCTGTTGTTCCATGTCCAGTTCTAACTGTTGCTTCCTGACCTGCATACAGATTTCTCAAGAGGCAGGTCAGGTGGTCTGGTATTTCCATCTCTTTCAGAATTTTCCACAGTTTATTGTGATCCACACAGTCAAAGGCTTTGGCATAGTCAATAAAGCAGAAATAGATGTTTTTCTGGAACTCTCTTGCTTTTTCCATGATCCAGCAGATATTGGCAATTTGATCTCTGGTTCCTCTGCCTTTTCTAAAACCAGCTTGAACATCAGGGAGTTCACGGTTCACGTATTGCTGAAGCCTGGCTTGCAGAATTTTGAGCATTACTTTACTAGCGTGTGAGATGAGTGCAATTGTGCGGTAGTTGGAGCACTCTTTGGCATTGCCTTTCCTTGGAATTGGAATGAAAATTGACCTTTTCCAGTCCTGTGGCCACTGCTGAGTTTTCCAGATTTGCTGGCATATTGAGTGCAGCACTTTCACAGCGTTATCTTTGAGGATTTGAAACAGCTCCACTGGAATTCCATCACCTCCACTAGCTTTGTTTGTAGTGATGCTTTCTAAGGCCCACTTGACCTCACATTCCAAGATGTCTGGCTCTAGATGAGTGATCACACCATCATGATTATCTGGGTCGTGAAGATCTTTTTTGTACAGTTCTTCTGTGTATTCTTGCCACCTCTTCTTGATATCCTCTGCTTCTGTTAGGTCCATACCATTTCTTGTCCTTTATCAAGCCCATATTTGCATGAAATGTTCCCTTGGTATCTCTGATTTTCTTGAAGAGATCTCTAGTCTTTCCCATTCTGTTGTTTTCCTCTATTTCTTTGCATTGATTGCTGAAGAAGGCTTTCTTGTCTCTTCTTGCTATTCTTTGGAACTCTGCATTCAGATGCTTATATCTTTCCTTTTCTCCTTTGCTTTTCGCCTCTCTTCTTTTCACAGCTATTTGTAAGGCCTCTCCAGACATCCATTTTGCTTTTTCGCATTTCTTTTCCATGGGAATGGTGATGCTAGTGGTAAAGAATCCACCTGCCAATGATGGAGACTTAAGAGATTTAGAGACTTAAGAGACTTAAGGGGATCTCCAAGGGAAGATCCCCTGGAGGAGGCCTGGCAACTCACTCCAGTATTCTTGGCTGGAGAATCCCAGGTACAGAGGGGCCTGGTGGGCTACAGTCCATGGGGTCACACGAGTCGGACACGACTAAAGCAACTTAGTATGCACACACACACATCTTTCTAGGGAAACAGGCAGTGAATCAGACAAAAAGTCCTTGCCCACAGTGGCGGGTATTCTAGTGGGGAAGAAAGACCAGGAAAAGAAAGTCAGATGTACAGTGTGAAAGGGAGTGATGGAGCAGACAGGGGCTCAGAGGGCAGAGGCCACTGTTCAGAAATGTCCTGATCACTAACCGAACACCACAGAGACTGCACACCACAGGCCCCGTCTGCTGCTTCTTTGCCCGCAACGTCCAGGGCACTGCCGGCCTGGCCTGGGCCTTGATCCCCTTCAGTTTGTCTTGCCGACCTGATAGCTGGGCAAAAAACCGTGCAGGAAGGTGAAGGAGGCTGCCGCGGGAAGGCACCCGGCTCTGCCACCAGCTGCCGGGCCCAGAAGGAGCGGAGCTGGCCCTGGCGCTCTCCCAGTTCGCTCTCCCATGCCATTTGGCGGCCGCAGCACCCCCGCCCTGCCTCCATCCTTCCGCTGAGACCAGACGACTGAAGTGCGGCAGAGGGGTGCAGACTCGCGCCATCCCCGCTGACTTCAAATCCAGGGTCAAAGGCACAGGCGAGCAGGTACAGTTTCCCCTTGCTCTTTCTGCTCCCCAGAGTCCTGTCCTCAGCTTCATCTTATTTTTGATAAAATGCAAATTGGGAAGGCAGTGAAACCCAGTCATCCATCCTCTCTGTCATTATTATACGAGCAGATGCTCCAAGGGGACATCTGGTCACCCTCTTGTTGTTGTTGGGTTGCTAGGTCCTGTCCATCTTTTTGTGACCCCATGGACGGCAGCCTGCCAGCCTTCCCTGTCCTCCACCATCTCCTGGATTTTGCTCTAGCTTTGTTGCTAGTTGGAGAATGCAATGGCACCCCACTCCAGTACTCTTGCCTGGAAAATCCCATGGATGGAGGAGCCTGGTGGGCTGCAGTCCATGGGGTCGCTAGGAGTCCGACATGACTGAGCGACTTCACTTTCACTTTTCACTTTCATGCATTGGAAAAGGAAATGGCAGCCCACTCCAGGGTTCTTGCCTGAAGAATCCCAGGGACGGGGGAGCCTGGTGGGCTGCCGTCTCTGGGGTCGCACAGAGTCGGACACGACTGAAGCGACTCAGCGGCAGCAGTTGTTGCTAGTAGTGCTTCCTCAGGCCCACTTGACTTCCCACTCCAGGATGTCTGGCTCTAGGTGAGTGACCACACTATCCTGCTTATCCCAAACATTAAGACCTTTTTTTTTGGTATAGTTCCTCTGTGTATCCTTGTCACCTTGTCACCTCTTCTGAATCTCTTCTGCTTCTGTTAGGTCCTTACCATTTCTGTCCTTTATCGTGCTCATCCTTGCATGAAATGTTCCCTTGATGTCTCCGTTTTTCTTGAAGAGATCTCTAGTCTCTCCCATTCTATTGTTCTCCTCTATTTCTTTGCATTGTTCATTGAAGAAGGCCTTCTTATCTCAGGGCACCCTCCTGTCTCCCCACAAAAAAGGGGCAGGGTGGAAGGGAATGTGTTCTTGTGAGAGAGTCAGTTCCTGGGTAGGTTGATAAGAAGTTCAGGGTCCCCAAGGAGGAGAAAGGGGTCTGGAGCCCTTGAGAAGGAGAAAGGGCTCTGGGACTCACAAGGAGAAAAGGACAAATTTTTTCCTGCATGGCTTTGTCTCAGTCAATATACGATGTGTCTTGCTAAGGGACATGCTTCTCTTTAACAAGAACCTTCTGCCTAATCTTGTTATCTTAAGATAACATCCTGTGATATTGTGGGAGTGAGTCTGGTAAGACCTTTCTGTTGTTAGTTCTAATCTTGTTAATTTAAGACAAATGTTGTGGGAGTGGGTTTGATAGAAGTATATAGAAGAAGAAGTGAAGTAGGGAAGTAGGGAAAACTAGACCATTCAGGTATGACCTCAATCAAATCCCTTATGATTATCCAGTGGAAGTGAGAAATAGATTCAGGAGATTAGATCTTATAGAGTGCCTGAAGAACTATGGGCAGAGGTTAGTGACACTGTATAGGAAGCAGTGATCAAGAGCATCCCCAAGAAAAAGAAATGCAAAAAGACAAAATGGTTGTCTGAGGAGGCCTTACAAATAGCTGAGAAAGGAAGAGAAGCTAAAGCAAAGGAGAAAAGGAAAGATCTACCCATCTGAATGCAGAGTTCCAAATAACAGCAGGAGAGAGGAGAAAGTCTTCCTCAGTGATCAGTACAAAGAAAGAGGGAAACAGTTGAATGGGAAAGACTAGAGATCTCTTCAAGAAAATTAGAGATACCAAGTGAACATTTCATTCAAAGATGGGCACAATAAAGGACAGAAATGGTATGGACCTAGAAGAAGACTCTTGAGAGTCCCTTGTACTGCAAGGAGATCCAACCAGTCCATCCTAAAGGAGATCAGTCCTGGGTGTTCATTGGAAGGACTGATGCTGAAGCTGAAACTCCAATACTTTGGTCACCTCATGCGAAGAGTTGACTCATTGGAAAAGACCCTTATGCTGAGAGGGATTGAGGGCAGGAGGAGAAGGGGACAACAGAGGATGAGATGGCTGGGTGGCATCACTGACTCGATAGAGTTTGACTGAACTCCAGGAGTTGGTGATAGACAGGGAGGCCTGGCATTCTGTGATTCATGGGGTTGCAAAGAGTCAGACATGACTGAGCAACTGAACAGAAGCAGAAGGTATTAAGAAGAGGTGTCAAGAATACACAGAAGAACTATACAAAAAAGATCTTCATGACCCAGATAATCATGATGGTATGATCACTCACATAGAGCCAGATATCCTGGAATGTGAAGTCAAGTGGGCCTTAGAAAGCATCACTACGGACAAAGCTAGTAGAGGTGATGGAATTCCAGTGGAGCTGTTTCAAATCCTGAAAGATGATGCTGTGAAAGTGCTGCACTCAATATGCCAGCAGATTTGAAAAGTTCAGCAGTGGCCACAGGACTGGAAAAGGTCAGTTTTCATTCCAATCCCAAAGAAAGGCAATGCTAGAGAAGGCTCAAACTACTGCACAGTTGCACGCATCCCACATACTAGCAAAATAACGCTCAAAATTCTCCAAGCCAGGATTCAACAGTATATGAACTATGAACTCCCAGATGTTCAAGCTGGATTTAGAAAAGGCAGAGGAATCAGAGATCAAATTGCCAACATCTGTTGGATCATCAAAAAAAACAAGAGAGTTCCAAAAATGCATCTACTTCTGCTTTACTGATGACATCAACACCTTTGTGTGGATCACAACAAACTATGGCAAATTTTGAAAGAGGTGGGAATACCAGACCACCTGACCTGCCTCCTGAGAAATCTGTATGCAAGTCAAGAAGCAACAATTAGAACTGGACATGGAACAAGAGACTGGTTCCAAATCAGGAAAGGAGAACGTTTCCCTGCTTATTTAACTTATATGCAGAGTATATCATGTGAAATGCCAGGCTGGATGAAGCACAAGCTGGAATCAGGACTGCTGGGAGAAATATCAATAACCTCAGATATGCAGATGGCACCACCCTTATGGCAGAAAGCGAAGAAGAGCTAAAGAACTTCTTGATAAAAGTGAAAGGGGAGACTGCAAAAGTTGGCTTAAAACTCAACATTCAGAAAACTAAGATCATGGCATCTGGTCCCATCATTTCATGGCAAATAGATGGAGAAACAATGGAAACAGTGACAGACTTTATTTTGGGGGGCTTCAAAATCACTGCTGATGGTGACTGCAGCCATGAAATTAAAAGACACTTGCTCCTTGGAAGGAAAACTATGACCAACCCAGACAGCATGTTAAAAACCAACATGAGCACCAAAGAATAGATGCTTTTGAACTGTGGTGTTGGAGAAGACTCTTGAGAGTCCCTTGGACTGCAAGGAGATCAAATCAGTCAATCCCAAAGGAAATCAACCCTGAATATTCACTGGTAGGACTGATGCTGAAGCTGAAGCTTCAATACTTTGGTTACCTGATGCAAAGAACTGACTCCTTGGAAAAGCCTCTGATGCTGGGAAAGATTGAAGGCAGGAGAAGAAGGGGACGACGGAGGATGAGATGGTTGGATGGCATTACAGACTCGATGGACATGAGTTTGAGTAAGCTCCGGGAATTGGTGATGGACAGGGAAGTCTGGTGTGCTGCAGTCCATGGGATCACAAAGGGTTGTCTGTGACTGAGCCACTGAATTGAGCTGAACTGAAGACTAGCGAGGGGGGCACTCTTTGTCCCCATTCTTAGGTCTGTGTCAGAAACTTTCTCTGTCCTTTTTTAGACTTTAACAAAAGTCTGCTACACAAAAGCTCTTGAGTGATCAAGACTGGTTCCTGGTCCCAAAGCTAAACCTTCTTTGGAGATCATGTATCTGACCTCACTGACTGTAAGCTATCGCTTGGGCGTGTGTGTGGCCATGGGCGAGTGTCCTGACGTCTGTGGGGTCGTGTGGCTCCTCCCTTGCCCTGTCCTTCCCCTTTCCCTGGTCCTCAAAGGGCTATAGGGCAAGCGGACCACAGAGGCCATGAGCCGGTGATGCCCTGCAGTGAAGTCACCTTCTCAGCGATGAAAGGACCAGAGCTGGAAGGACCGGAGCTTGCTGGGTGGCCGCGTCAGCTGTGTGGGAAGCTGAGTCCAGGTGTCACCAGGAGCCAGAGTCACAGTGAGCTCGGCAAAAAGGGCAAGAGAAAGCAAGGTCCCATCCACCTTTGGAAGTGCCGAGACCACGGTCTCCTCAACCTCCAGCCAGGGTTCCGCTGCTTCCCCATAGTGCCAGAGCTGCAAGAGACGGGGCTCAACGCCTCCTGGGCCACATCCTGGTCGGGGCCCAGCACCCCACTGGTGTACATGTGAGTCCCCCAGATCATCCGAAAGAGCTCTGCGCTCAGCACGCCCGCAAGCCATCAACGTCTAGGAACGGCCTAAGCAGCGTGGGAATAATCCCCTCGAAGCTGACTCACTGGCGTGCCTCCTGCCTTCCCCCTTGGCCTGAGGATTTTAAGCCTTTCAACAGTTACAGCGACAACAGCCACAGACACCTAGCCAAGGCTCCACGAGTGAAATGATCAAGAGACAGAGATGGAGCGAGCCCCGAAGCTTTAAAATTAAGGGACAGCAGCCCTTTCATGAAACCAGGAAGGTCTGCTGAGCCCTGGGTGCAAGCCTTACAAACTGTCAACAGTTCCTGGGTCTGAACCCCCTCGACCACTGTCCCCTCTCCTCTGGATTCCAGGCTGCCTCCTCACCGGGCTGCCCAGTCCCCACAATGTAGCCAGTGCTGGTGGGAACGTCACTTAGAGAGCCATTTAGAAAGTGTCCAGGTATAATCTACTAGAGCCCCACCCGGGCGTACCTTTGACCTGGTGGTTTCACTCTCTACAGAGACGCTCTCACGTGGTCCCCGAAAGCCCTGCCCGGAACGCTCAGAGCAGCCCCGCTCCCCGTAGCCCCCAGAGCAGCCCGCCTGCCTGCAGCAGGACTGTCAGGAACACGCGGTGTGGGATGAACGAGCTACATGGCGCATGGGATGTAAGGACGGTGCTCACAGTGCACGCCGAGCCAGGGAGGCTGGAAGCTAGAGTGTTCGCTGCCCAGTTCCACTGGTACGTGACTCAAAACCAGGCAAAATGCTCCATGGTGTTGGAAGACATGGGAACTGTTGGGGGTGCGGCGGGGGGACGGGAAGGGGTAAGAAGGGTATCGAGGGGTCACATTCTTTTTCTCCCCTGAATGTGAGTTACCTAGGTGTGTTCCCTTTATGAAAGTCCACTGAGTTGTACCGCTGTGGGTGGAACTGCATCTTTCCCAAATTCGTTAGTGGAAGCCCTAACCGCTAGCCAGAATATACTTGGAGATAGAATCCTTATTAAGGGGGGAATTCAGGGTAAATGACGTCATTAACCTCAAGGGTGGTGCTCTAGTCCTGTAGGGATGCTAGACACAGAAGAAAGGCCACGTGAGGCCACAGCAGAGAGGTGGCCATCTGCAAGCCAGGGAGGGAACGCGCACCGGAACCCAGCCCAGCTGGACTTTGACCTTGGACTTCCAGCCTTCAGAAATGTGAGAAATAGATTTCTACTCTTCAAGGTCCCTGGTCTATGGTATTTTGTTGTGGCATCCTGAGCTGATTAGCGTGTTTAGGATTCATGCACTTTTCTCTGCTTACGGTATATTCGAGTAAAACTTGACTTGAAAAAGCAGACCCAGTCCTAGCCCTCCTCTGTTTGCGGTTCTTCCCTGGCCTCTCTTCTGCTCTTAAGATCAAGTCCACATTCATAATCTGGCCTTGAAGACAGCATGGTCGAGGCCCTCTGGGTCTCTACAGCCTTAGACCGTGCTGTCTCAGCTACTCTGACTGTTTCAGTTGCTTGAACGTGCCAAGCGCTTACCTGCCTCAGGGCCTTTGCACTTTTTGGTCCTACCACCTGAAATACTTTTCTCCACCTTTTTCCTACTCATCCTTCAGGTTCCACCTTAAACATGTTTTTCCTTGGGAAAGTCTTTCTTGATCCCAAGAAAGACTGGGATGTGATTCATCTGGTATAAACTCTCAGAGCCCCAGGCTTTTCTTTCATTACATGCCTTCCAGCTGGAAATGTATGAAATATTGCTGCCTTTTGTCTGTCTTCCCCACTAGACTGTGAACTCCTCGAGGGCAGGGAGTTCTTGTTCTCTAGTGGGACCACAGCACCGCTGTGATTGAAAGAGTGGCTAGATGGAGGGATGGATAGATGGGTGGATGGATACACAAATGGATGCATGGGTGGGTGGATGGATGGATGGATGGATGGATGGATGGATGGATGGATGGTTGGAAGGGTGGATGAACAGTTGCATAGATACAAGGATGGATGGATGGATGGATGGTGGGATGGGCGGATGGGTGGGTGATTGGATGGACAGATGGATAAATCTATGAACAAGTGGATGGATGGGTAGATGTCAATCCCAATAAAAGTATCTCCAATAGGCAGCAATTCTATTTACAACAGAATCCAACTGTTGAAACTTTAAGGTGCATGGATGAGTCAGGACTCTGGTGCTCTGCTGATATTTACAAAGTGATCTAAGAATACATCTCTCAGCATTTCATCGATGGGGCAAATGGTGAACCTCTTTAAATATTTATGTTTTTAAAGCACTAAAGCTTGGAAACACCTAAAAAATACTCCAGCTATGTGGAAAGGAGAACAAATTTTTTTTTTAATGGATAAAGGACATTTCCCAGAACCTGCTTGGGGGAAGTGAGAAGACTCTGGCTCTCGCACCCGGGGTGTGTGGGCTGCTGGCATGCCAGGGCGCTGGCTGCGGTGAGTGTCAGAAATCTATGGGTGCTCTCTGTGAGCCACAGGGTCAGACAGAGGTGGAGATGGCTGATGAGGCAGCGGGTGTTGCACCGTGTGCTTAGCTCTTCAAGGTCACCTCTCCCACTACCTTCCAGCCCAGCTTTGTGTCTTTCAGGCCCTCCATCTTCCTCTCCCCACTCCAGGCTTTTGCGTATGCTGTTCCCTCCACCCAGAACACCCTTCCTGCACCTTTCCATCTGACTAATGCCTGCTCATCCTAGAAGTTGTCACTTCCTCCAGGAGGCTTTCCTGGGATTCCCCCAACACATTCCATCAGACTTCCCTCCCCCTGCTCACCCCACACATCCCTGCTCCTGTACATTCACAGAGCACCCCCTACATGCAGACAGGTATCGAGGCACTGAGAGCGGGTACGAGCAGGACAACCCCTGACCCAGGGGGCTGACGCACCAGTGGAATGAACAGTAATATCTGGGAGGAATGCAGAGCGTGCGTGTGTTCAGTCACTCAGTCACGTTCAACTCTCTGCGACCCTGTGGACTGTGGCCCGCCAGGCTCCTCTGTCCATGGGATTCTCCAGGCCAGAACACTGGAGTGGGTTGCCATGTCCTCCTCCAGGGGATCTTCTCAACCGAGGCGTCAAACCTGCGTCTCTTGTGTCTCCTTCACTGGCAGACAGGTTCTTTACCACTAGTGCCAGGAAGCTCCAGGACATAGTGAACAGCTATCAAACAATCTGTGGACCCAGGAGAAGGGGAGGGCCCTCTCGGGGGTGGGTGGGGGGGATGACTGAGCTCATGCATCTCAACTCGGACAGGAGGCACAGCAAGGACCAGGACCCAAGACGGGACCAAACCCAAGACGAGAGGGGTCTGTGTTGGAGGGATGGCCAAGCAGCCTGTTGTTTCTCGAGTGTCTGTCTGTCTGTCTGTCTGTCTGTCTGTCTGGTGACAGTGCAACTTCCTCGAGGCGCTCAGAGCAGCTTCTGGCAGGTGACCGGGGTTTGACCAAGCACCGGCTGAGTCCATGTGGGTGTGCTGGCCACCTGCCCCCACCTGCAGAAGGAAGCCAGCGTCCCTTTGCCCCGGCTTGTCTAATTCCTCTTCCCCTCCCATGACTGTGCAGTGTAGACAGTCCTCTGTGAAGATGGAGAAAGACGTCCCCAGCCTGGTCCCATGTTATCAGCAGCTCCTGCAGGAGGACCAGGAGAAGCCTGCAGAGACTCCAACCCACAAGCACTGAGAAGCAATCTGGGTAAGGGGGCAAGAATGGGGAACAGCAGGGTCCCTGGCTGTGTGGCTGAGATGAAAGTTCCCTGTGTGGGCTGCATTTTTATTGTTCAGTCGCTCAGTCTTGTCTGACTCTTTGCCACCCCGTGGACTGCAGCACGCCAGGCTTCCCTGTCCATCACCATCTCCTGGAGCTTGCTCAAACTCATGTCCATCAAGTCGGTGATGCCATCCAGCCATCTCATCCTCTGTCGTCCCCTTCTCCTCCTGCCCCCAATCCCTCCCAGCATCAGAGTCTTTTCCAGTGAGTCAACTCTTTGCATGAAGTGGCCAAAGTACTGGAGTTTCAGCTTTAGCATCATTCCTTCCAAAGAAATCCCAGGGCTGATCTCCTTTAGAATGGACTGGTTGGATCTCCTTGCAGTCCAAGGCACTCTCTAGAGTCTTCTCCAGCACCACAGTTCAAAAGCATCAATTCTGTCATCTCAAAATTCCTGCCTTGGGGACTCCCTGGCGGTCTAATGGTTAAGGCTCTACACTTCCACTGCAAGAAACAGGGGGCACAGGTTTGATCCCTGGTCTGGGAACTAAGACTTTGCATGCTGTGAATAACAGTAAGTAACAGGAAACCCCTGCAGCCAATAAAGATTAGCCAATTAGTAAATACCAGGAAACCCCTGCAGCCAATCCGCCCTTGCCAACCCTCTGTCTTTGTTCTAAACCTGTAAATACTGTTGTAATTCTGAGCTCAGCGCTCTTGCTCCACTCCACTGTGTTGGACGTGGCGGGAGCCCTAGCTCGAGCTAGAAATAAAACCCCTTCATGCTTTTGCATTGCCGTGGACGTCTTATTCTCTCAGTTTTGGGGACTCGGACTCTGGGCATAACATTTGGAGAAAAAGAAAATTTCTGTCCTGCAGTCCTGACCCCCAGCACCTCAGAGTGTGGCTGTATCTGGAGCCAAGGCTTTAAAGCGGTGATTGAGTCAAGATGAGGTCCCTAGCCCTAATCCCAGACAGAGGACTCGGGTTCTTACAGGAAGAGGAGCTCAGGACACACACACAGAGGGACAACCCAGTGAGGACACAGGGAGGAGACGGCCGTCGGCACGCCCAGGAGAGAGGCCTCAGGAGGACCAGCCCTGCCCACACCCGGGTCTGGGAGTCCAGCCTCCAGGACTGGAGACAGGGAATCGGGCTGTCTAAGCTGCCTTGGCTGTGGGACTTCGTTATGACGGCCCTGGTTGACTAATGCATTTTCCTTTAAGGCGAAAAACAGGCATGACATGTAACCTTCCCTAACTCTTGTGAAGTCTGAGGAAACTCTTAAGTCTCGAATCTGTGGATATGGGCCACGGAGGTGGTTCCCAGGTCTCCTTCTGGAAGGCCGAGAGTAAGCAGGGGGCTTTCCATTGTTCTGGGGGAAGTAGTAACAAAAGTAGGGTTTATGGAGTTTGAGCATCAGCACTCATTTTGCAACCAGTCCCCTGGAGGGGTGCCCTCCAACCCCACTTCTCACGTGGGACTTGGAGAAAAAGAAAATTTCTGTCCTGCAGTCCTGACCCCCAGCACCTCAGAGTGTGGCTGTATCTGGAGCCAAGGCTTTAAAGCGGTGATTGAGTCAAGATGAGGTCCCTAGCCCTAATCCCAGACAGAGGACTCGGGTTCTTACAGGAAGAGGAGCTCAGGACACACACACAGAGGGACAACCCAGTGAGGACACAGGGAGGAGACGGCCGTCGGCACGCCCAGGAGAGAGGCCTCAGGAGGACCAGCCCTGCCCACACCCGGGTCTGGGAGTCCAGCCTCCAGGACTGGAGACAGGGAATCGGGCTGTCTAAGCTGCCTTGGCTGTGGGACTTCGTTATGACGGCCCTGGTTGACTAATGCATTTTCCTTTAAGGCGAAAAACAGGCATGACATGTAACCTTCCCTAACTCTTGTGAAGTCTGAGGAAACTCTTAAGTCTCGAATCTGTGGATATGGGCCACGGAGGTGGTTCCCAGGTCTCCTTCTGGAAGGCCGGAGTAAGCAGGGGGCTTTCCATTGTTCTGGGGGAAGTAGTAACAAAAGTAGGGTTTATGGAGTTTGAGCATCAGCACTCATTTTGCAACCAGTCCCCTGGAGGGGTGCCCTCCAACCCCACTTCTCACGTGGGACCCTGGAGCACCAGGAGGGGTGCCCACCAGCCCCCCTGTAGGAAGTGGCCCCACTCCTTCCCTGGGGGCTGCCTGTGGCCCTTCTGGAGCCTCACTGGGATGGGTGAGAATTCCTAGTGAGAGTTCTGCTGGAGCCGTGACTCCCGGGAAAGAACTGCATCCAGGGATGCTCAGAAGCCCTGGGATGAAGTCCCCACTGGAGCGAGGCCCTGCCCATCGCTGGTCCTGGCCTGTCAGGACTCACTCTGGCTGCTCCACAGGCCTTTTGTCCTTCAGTCCCCAGCTGGCATGAATTCTGGCCGGGTGTTAAGAGAAGGAAATAATCTGCCAGGGCTACGTCATCTTTCCAGACGTCTGGGGTGCATGTGGGAAATGCCCATGGCGTCTGGACCCAAGTGTCTGGGCGCCAGGGGCCCATGGCTAATCTCCTGTGGAACGTGACTTCATCTCACTGGAGACTCTATGGCTGGATCAGGCTCTCCCTCAATTCCTTAACGTACCCTCACAGAGATGTGCAGGACAAAGGATGCCGAGGACTGCATCCACCTGGGCTTCCTGGAGGTGTGCCCCCAGCTCCTGGGATGGGCAGGGAGGTCAGGAGGGGTTCCACTCTGGATAGTGACCTGACGGCACTTAGGAGGGCGCTTGGCACAGGTCTCCATGGTCATCACCGGCCACCCACTCTAAAGGGCATTTGCTTCATTCAAAATTGAAGGAAGGGACTTCCTTGGTGGTCCAGTGGCTAAGACTCCATGCTTCCAATGCAAGGGCCAGGGTTCGATCCCTAGTCGAGGACCTAGACCCCACATGCCACGGCTAAGCATTTGCATGCTGCAAATAAAGATCCAGCACGCTGCAACCGAGATCAGAGACCCCACGTGAGGCAACAAGACCTGGCACAGCAAAATACATTAAAAAGCAATAGAGTTCGAGGAAAAGTGGAAGCAGCTGAAAGAGCATACCACCAAAGGTGAGGCTTACAGACCGGGTGGTAACGGCAGAAAGACAGACACACAGACAAACGGGAAAGAACAGAGAAGCTGGAGATCACCCTTGCACAGATGGCCAAGCTATCTTCAACAAGGGCATTTGGTTGAACCACCTAAGGCAATGGAGCAAGCGACAGTCGTTTCAACAAATGGGTTGGGGAAAACCGGATCTCCCCAAGCAAAAGAGTGAACCTGGAACCTTACTTCTCATTACATACAAAAAGTAACTCAAAATGGATCAAAGAGCTAAACAGAAGACTTGAAACTGTAAAATTCCTAGAAGAAAACATAGGGGAAATCTTGATGGCACGGGATTTGGTGATGATCCCTTGCATATGACACCAAAAGCAGAGGCCGCAAAAGCAAGAATAAACGAGGGGGTCACAGCAAACTCGAAACTTCTGTGCAGCCCAGGAAACCATCAGGAAGGCGAAGGGCAATCACACACGGGGAGGAAATATTTGCAAACCATGCCTTTGATGAGGAGTTTATATCCGGATGACAGAAAGAACTTTTCAACTCAACATCCAGAACGTCTGATTAAGATTGGCGAAAGACTTGAATGCACATTTCTTCAAATAAGATATACAAATGGGCAATGAGTGTATGAAACGGTGCTCAGCATCACTACTTGTCAAGGAAACGGCAATCAAAAGCACAACAAAGCATCACTTCACACCCATCATGGTGGCTACTATCAAAAAAAAAAAAAAAGGAAAATAACACAGGTCGTTGAGGATGCAGAGAAATGGGAACTCTTGTGCGCTATTGATGGGTGTGCAAAACAGTGCTGCTATGAACGGCAGTGTGGAGGTTCCGCAGAAAATTAAGACCAGAACTATCCTACGATCCAGCAATCTCACTTGTGGGCACATCCCCAAAAGAAGTAAAAGCAGGATCTCAAAGAGGTGTTTGCCCCCCCCCCCCGTGTCATGGCAGCATGATTTAAAACAGCCAAGGGGTGGAAGCGGAGGAATGGGTGAAGACGATTCGGTCCATCCACACACGAAGGCGAAAAGTGAAAGGAAAGGGTTAGTCGCTCAGGCGTGTCCGACTCTTCGTGACCCATGGACCATAGCCCTCCAGGCTCCTCCGTCCCTGGGATTCTCCAGGCAAGAGTACTCGAGTGGGTTGCCATTCCCTTCTCCGGGGATCTCTCTGACCCAGGGATCAAATCCAGGTCTCCTGCGCTGCAGGAAGATTCTTTACCGTGAGAGCCACCAGGGAAGCCTATGGAAGGTAATTCAGCCTTGAAAACGAAGGACAGCGCTTCCCTGAGCCTGAACTCTGGAGCCCTCAAACCACAACAGGAGAAGCTCCGCAAAGAGAGGCCGGTGCACGGCAACAGAGAGTAGTGAGAGAAAAGCCTGCTCAGCAACAAAGACTCAGCGTTCAGCAAAATAAACCAGCCGCAAAAAAGCGAGTATTGCACCATGCCGCTTTTACTCAAAGCACTCAGAGTAGACAAACTCTCAGGAGCAAAGGGTGGTGCGGTGGGCGCCAGGGGCAGAGGGGAGGGCAAAGGGGGAGCTGTCCAGTGAGCTCAGAGTTTCAGTTCGGCAGGATGAAAAGCCTCCGAGGTTTGCTGCCGTGCGCATCCAGCTAACACTGCCACGGTGCGCACACAAAGGAGGGCAGGAGGGGAATGTGATGTGTCTGTTGCAACAATAATATTACAGAGCTAAAGGCTCTTCAGAGGATCAGAGTGTGTAGGAAAGGACGGGTGCACTGGGGGCAGGGCAGAGAGGAGAAAGGGGGAGTCGGGTAGGCGCGGGAGATGCGTGCTGGGCTCCCTTCTGAGGTCAGTGTGGACGCTGGCGGGGCCCCACCCCGTGCTGTCCCTGGACTTTGCAAGTTCACTTCAGGGAGCTGGGGTCAGACAGGGGTTGAGTTAATACAGGGAAGACACAGGCAGGCAGGAAGAAGCCGCGAGGGATGGAGGCGGGAGAGAGCAAGGTCGGCAACTGGGACGCGCGCTCTGGTAGGACAGCGTCTGGGTACCACGTTGGATGCAGACTCCCAGAGCATCAGCCACATTCTAGCCTCGGAGCACAGGTGGGGCGCACCTGCAGGGAGAGAGGAGGCGGCTCGAGGGGTGAGTAGGCGTGGTGAGGGACCAGGACTTGTCTCCATAGCAGTAAGAACTGAAAATGCTGGGTGTAAATCGTCTCCAGAGGGTTCTCTTCCCAAGAACATCGTCTCTGGTTTCTTCACTGGTGGCAGCGCGAGGCAAGAGCTCCTGTAAATGCCTCCTGTTACATGTGCTGAGAGTTTGCATGGGGTCTTCCACGGCCGTGGTGCTAAGGGGGAACGGGGGCTCAGTATGGGGAGGGTGAGCCTTTGGGGGCCTGGCCTCAGATCCCCGGAGACCAGAACTCAGAGCAGCGCAAGTCTTGGGGGCTCTGGGTACTTCGGGACCCCACACTGGAGCCAGTCGCTTCACAGATTGAAAGCTAGAAATGGATTTATCACTTGGTCGACGACGCTTTCCAGCTCAGAAAGTGGGTTGCTTTCAGTTAAAAGAGAAACATTCTTTAACTGGTGCTCCCATCACATAATTATCATTAAAACAATCAAATGGCACCCCCAGCTTCCTCTTACCCAGGCCTGGAAAGCCAGCTGGTGGTGCTCCAGACGGAGAAGCTCTTTCAAGACTGAGATGGTCCCTTCACTCACGGGAACTTTCCATTTTGAGTTCTCTGGAGCTGGTAAACTCATTTGATTGGTCAACTCACTTGTGAATTGTCCACAGGAAGTAAAATGGGGGTGGGGAGGCCAAGGTTTTATTTATAGAAACCTCATCTTTGCTATCCATCAGAAAAATAAACACAACCCACCTCACACTAAAAATATGCTTCTGAAGATCAACAACGAGGCCATGTTTGGCTGACTCCATAGAGAAGCAGAGATTTCAAACCATAGCAATTTCTCACAGACTTTCCTAGAATAACCCAGGACAGGGTGCAACGAGCATGTTTTTCTCATTGACATTTTAAGCAATGTCACCTCCTCCTTGATTCTGAAACTGGCGAAGAGAAGCCTCCTGCGCTGAGAGATTGATGCAAGCTGTGTGACCTTTGCCAAGTCACTTAACCTTTCTGGACCACAGTTTCAGTGAAGAAATGATTGATCTCTACCTGCCAGGGATGCTGTGAGGAGTAAACTAGATAATAAACCCATGCTAGGGTTCTGAAGACAAACGAGCCGCTCACTAACCAGGGGAGACAGTCATAAGGCGCTCACGGTGGGAATTTTTTCCCTACCAATTCTGATTCCACAAGTCAAGGGCCATTCACAGACTTGCTGGTGAAAGTCGGCCTCCCTTGGGACCATACGGTAACCCTCTCCTAGGAGTACTGAAACACGATTTCCTAGGTCTAAAAGAAACCAAGGATAGTTCTATCTTTCCATGATACATTTTAAGAAAATAACGAAGAAGGAGAAGCCTGTTACAAGCCTTAAGTCTCAGAAGATGCTACATGACATCTAGACAGGCGCTACTCCTGTTGTAGCCACCGGAGAGGTGGCCGGAGCTCGGCAAAGCGCCTGGTCCCCCTGCGTGGGTGTGAACCTGTCCTCACCACTCGCTGACCGCGTGACTGGCACCGTCTCCTCCTCTGTGAATCGGGAAGTGGCAGCACCTGCTTGGTAAGGGGCGCACACAGCATCTGGCATACAATCGATGCTCCATCCATCTCAGCGTTGTGTTTATTAACAAGAGGGACAGCATTTTACAATCTGCTCCTTTCCCTCTCTTGTCCCTTAACTGTGTTCCCGACCACACCTGTTTTACTAACCCCAGTAAATCCCACACCCAGCGCAGATAAGACACTCAACACATTTCTGGCTGAAGAGGCAGGAACACACCCTGTCCTCAAGGAGATGAAGCCGAGTGAGATGGGGGGCTGAGGATAACCCTGTGTGATGAGGAGACCCCAGGAGGACCTGCATGGCTGTGGGGTGGGGTGAGGGGCATGAACCGAACCCCTGATGAGCTCCTGGGGGTGGGGAAGGTGGCAGGAAGGAGGGGGAGGACTGTTCCTTGTGGGATGTCCACAGATTGTACC
>SJYC01017702.1:0-14329 GCA_006408675.1 Madoqua kirkii | reverse complement strand
TGGGGGGCTGAGGATAACCCTGTGTGATGAGGAGACCCCAGGAGGACCTGCATGGCTGTGGGGTGGGGTGAGGGGCATGAACCGAACCCCTGATGAGCTCCTGGGGGTGGGGAAGGTGGCGAGGGGGGGAGGGGGAGGGCTGTTCCTTGTGGGGTGTCCACAGATTGCACCTCACCCCTCACTGATGAGCTCTTAGGCTGTGTCACTGTTCTGGAGGAAACAATCATTGCCCAGCTCCTACTCAATCAATTACGGAGAATATGTTTATGGAGTTGGAGTGTAAGCATCTGTTTTAGTCTCTCCATCCTTTGTTCATCCACCCATCCATCCAGCCAGCCAGCCAGCCATCTGTCCATCCATCCATCCACTCACTAATCCACCCATCCACCCACCCACTCATCCACTCACTATTCCATCCATTCATCCATCCACCCATCTACCCATCTACCTGTTGATCCAGCCAGCCAGCCGTCTGTCCATCCATCCATCTACTCACTAATCCACTCATCTACCCATCCATCCATCCTCGATCCATGTGTCCATCAATCCATCCATCTGTCTAACCATCCATCCATCCATCCACCCACCCATCCACTCATCAATCCATCCATCTGTCCAGCCACCCATCCATCCATCCACTCATTAATCCATCCGTCTGTTCTTTTTTCCGTCCATCCATCTATACAAACTTCCCTCCCCCAAATCCCTCCCTTCCTTTGTTCCTCAGGAGAACTTTACATTTGTGTGCCTGTTGGTATTTTACCCTTTTAAGTTTATTCACAGGGTGTTTCGATTCCCCTCCTGCCCCCTGCTCTTTTGGATTGCATCTTCTCCACTGCAGTTTTCAGCAGTCACACGGATTCTTCTGGCCGCACAGCAAGTCTGGAGAGTTGTTAGCATCTAACGCCCTGACAGAGCTGTCCTTCTAATTATCGTCATGTTTCAGCTGATACTTCCGGGTTTTTCAGGTAGGCCGTCATATCGTCTTCAGTAAGTGGCCGTTTCATTTCCCTCTTTCAACAACCACAATTATTATTGAATTTTCCTGTCTGATAGCACATTCTAGAACTTTCAGAGCATTGCTAATTGACAGAGGCAGCCACAGCATCCTTGACTTGCTCCTGATTTTAATGAAACCACTGTAACACGTCACTATTCAGTGTGATTTTGGCTCTTAGCTTGAAATAGATGTTCCTAACCCTGTCTCAAAGCTGTGCTTTTTGGTTTTCTAAGTTTTTAGTGGGAAGATGGGCTTCCCTCACAGCTCAGTTGGTAAAGAGTCTGGTCAAGTGAGAAGATGTTGAGTTCTATTCAATGAAGTGGGCAACAGAGGATCGATGGTTGGATGGCATTACTGACTCAATGGACATGAGTTTGAGCAAACTGGGAGATAGTGAAGGACAGGGAAGCCTGAGGTGCTGCAGTTCAGGGGGCTGCAAAGAGTCAGACACGACTTAGCAAGAGAACAATAACAACAACTGCGGGAAGATGTGGAGTTCTATCCAATGTCTTCCTCAGCAGCAAGTCAAGAAGACCACACGTGTCGTGGACTGTAGGAGGCCATGATTCTCCTGCGCCGGCCAGCAGCTGCCCCCTTTGCCACACTGCTTTGCAGCGCTTCCCGTCGAGAGGCAGAGTGAGTCTCTGCAGCTTCTGGCCTGGCCTTGTGACTTGGTTTGGCCAACAGAAAGAGGCAAAGTGACAAGCCTCACAGGCCTTGAGAGCACTGCGCTCTGTCCTGCATCTGGCCACTGCCCTGTGAACAAGCCCAGGCCAGCCTGCTGGAGGACGAGACTCCCGTCACCACCCCAGCTAACAGCCAGCTTGTGCATCGCGAACCACGGCTACCCTGGAGCAGCCAAGCTCAGCTGACCCACCAGCTGGCTGTGGGTGCAGGAGTGTCCTCGCTAGAGACCACGCACCTGGCCCCAGCCAGCCCCCTGACGCGCAGCCTGGTGGGAGATAACAGGCGGCTGTTTGCAGCTACTCTTCTGGGAGGCTCGCTGGGCACCAGTGGATAACCGCACGGTGGCTGTTCCCTTTTGGCCTGTTGAACATGAGCGGATGGTTCCTGCTGTGTCCTGGAAACCTTGGCATGAGCCTGTATGTGTGATTCGGCCCAATTTTTCGACATGCTGCCGCGTTGCCAAAAACTCAGCAAATGTGACCTGCCACTCTTCATCAGAATTGGCTGAGACTTTGTAAAATCGAAGGCTCGTTTTGTCCTATTGCTTCAAAAAATGATGCTCCTGGGATTTCCCTGATGCTCCTGTGGCTAAGACCCCATGTTCCCAATGCAGAGGGCCCGGGTTTGATTCCTGCCAGGAAATTAGGTCCCACATGTCATGACTAAAGATCCTATATGCTGCGACTAAAACAGTCCAGCACGATGCAGCAAAGACCCAGTGTGGCCAAATCAATATTTAAAAACTGGTGCTGGAGTCAACTTGGGGGCGAGGAAGGGTGTGGTCCCTGGGTTGCTCAGGACGCTGGGTTCCTGGCGTGTGAAGCTTAGAGGAGAATGAGTGTGATCTCCAGGGTGAGAACACGGTGGCCGACACCCAGAGGTCTTAGGCCTCATAGACACGGCCAGCTGAGGCCACTTTCTGATTGAGACAGTTGGAACCATCCTGTGGTTGGTCACAGAGTCTAAGCCAAAAGAAGCTCCCAGAATACCGCTGTCCCTGGGGCTTTGCTGCGGTGGTTTTAAGTTACATCCTCAAAGTTTGGGGTGTTCCTCTGCTCAGAAGGGAGCCCAATCTCCCTCCCCTTAAATATGGATGGAGCTTAGTGGCTCGGTAGAAACGGCAGCATGTAACTTCTGAGAGCAGGCCGTCAGAGGCATTTCAGATGCTTCCTCCCTCTCTCTTGCACCTCCTGCCCCCGGTGACGCCAGCTGCCACGCTGTGAGGACGCTCACGCAGCCTGAGGAGACATCCCTGTGGGGAGGAGCTGAGGCTCCGCCAATAGCTCTGTGAATGCACCATCTTGGAGGCTGATCTTCCAGCCCCAGCACAACCTTCAGATGCCTGCAGCCCTGGATGACATCGTGACGATAACCTCATGAGGGACTCCCAAGCCAGAATCGCTCAGCTAAGCCATCTCTGAATTTCTGACCCCACTGAAAGAACCTGAAATAATAAGTAGGCATTATTTCAAGCGACTAGGTTCTGAGGTTTGTTACACAGTACAAGCTAACTAATGTACTTCTTATGGTGGCTCTGGGAGGTGAGTCCATCCCTGTTGACGTATTCTCTCTCACGGACTCAAGGACTCAAGGCGCTGGCACAGGATTCTCCGTTCTAAGATCCCACTAGCAGAGAGCACTTAGCTTACTGGATACCTACTTAAAACATGTGCCAACTCTTTGATTGCAAGGAGTGAGCTTGGGTTTCTGAGACTGGCGTTGTACCTGAAAAGCAGGCCTCTGACCAAGGCTCTTCTATGAACCTCTGCAGGAGAAGCCCCCAGAGGCTGCCTGGAATCTGTCCTAACGGCCCTGCCGTTGGTCTCTCACCCTTGTGTAGGGATTGGCGGCAAGCTCAACACAGGATACCCCGTGTAGAGACAAGCCACGCCGTGCCTAATTCCACCGTGGGGTCACACGGTCAGCGAGAATGCAGAGGCAGCTGGAAGCAGGGGTGGGTTCCTGCACTGCCCTCTCCTGAGGTCTTAAAACCATCTCATGGGAGCACCGCACACAGGCCAGAGACAGGCGGACACGATGCATCTTTGGTAACGAAGCACCTGCCAGCACCCAGGAGCCCCCTTCCTGACCCTCAAGGGGAAACCACCACCCCAGTTCTGTAACTGGGGTCAGATGCCGTCCTGCTTGCTCTACAAACAGGATCCCACAGTGTATGTCCCTTTTGTGTCCAGCATCCTTCGTTCATCGTGACCGTGGTGATTCCTCCTCGATGTTGGGAACAGCTGTGAGCAGTTCACCCCAGGGCTACAGAGGGCTCTGGGGTGGGCAGGGACCACGTGTAAGTATCGGGGCCAGGGTTGGTTGGCATCCAGGGGCTCCTGTTTGGGGGCCGCCGTGTGCACTGCTGCAAGGAATCTGCATGGTCGTCTCTAGAGGACCAAGGGGAGAGCACCAAGTCTGCTCGGCTCAGTGACTCGCAGCTCAAGTTTCCGGCCTCAGCTCCCTCCCTCACGGGCAGACTGTGAGAGCTCCGTGGCCCCGTGCTCTGGCCTGAGCTTGGCATTGTCTGCGTTTTGCATTTTAGCCCCTCTGGTGGGCGTAGGGTGGTATCGAGTTGTGGTTTCACTTTGCACTTCCTGATGACTAATGAACTTGTGGGCTTTTTCATGTGCTTACTGGGCCCTTTCTTTGAAGACGCTCGTCAATCACCCGATCTGATTTGGGTTCTTGGGAAGCAAGCCTCTCTCCTGAGAACACACTGAGAAGCTTTCCCCCAGGAACGGTGCACGTTTCATCTTCTTCCTCCAAGTCTAGCCCAAACACACAAACGGGACTCGCAGCGGCTTGCGCAGATCCACTTTCTCCCCAAGGGCTCATTGTGCGTTGCTCTGACCCTCCTGAATACCCCCGTCCAGCCTGGCTGGGCTGGGCTACAGTTATAAAGGTTGGGTCATGGAGAGCCTGCCGGGAGTTCCCTGTTAAGTGCCCACCTGAGACTTCGCTTCAGCAGAGGTGAGCGTCTGGTTACACCCGGCCCCCGGGCCTTTTCAGAACACAACAATGGGGGCTACCTGTATGCAGGACACTTGGGGCTCCCTGCCCTCCGTCCTTGAGGAAACCCTTCGCACTGTTATCAGACACCCCCCCAGGTGTCTCCAAGTGGACGTGGGAGTGCCCTCGCTCAGACTCTTTCACAAAAGGATGGGGACTCGGGTCCACTTGATCCTCAGTGAGCCACACGGGTCCTGGGCAACCAGCAGCAGAGAAAAAGTGGGCATGTGTGCGTTCGGGAAGAGCAGCGTGTGCTGGCGCTGCGGGTGTGCTGAGGATTCAGGACACACGAGAGACGCCCTCCTGGACCCCCCAGCATTTACGTCAGTGGAGGAGGAGGGGAAGATAGCTGCTGTTCAGTTACTAAGTCTTGTCCGACTCCTTGTGACCCCATGCACTGCAGTACGCCAGGCTTCCCTGCCCTTCACCACCTCCCGGAGTTTGGGCAGATAGTCAGTCAGTCCAATAAATCAGATCCAATTACAGTTCTCAGCCCCTGCTTGGGGGGATGGAAAATGGGAAGCACTCTAGCCGACCAGCTGCCATGTTCTTGCTTCCCTGGTGGCTCAGACAGTAAAGAATTTGCCGGCAACGCAGAAGTCCTGGGTTCCGTCCTTGGGTGGGGAAGATAGATCCCCTGGAGAAGGGAATGGCAACCCACTCCAGTATTCTTGCCTGGAGAATCCTATGGACAGAGGAGCCGGGCTATATCGGCCAGGGGGTTGCAAAGAGTTGGAGGCTACTGAGTGACGAAGCAACACCGGCAGCTTCTTAAACAGTTAAACACACGTTTATCTTCTGACCCCTGCATTTCAGTTGGAGGCATTTATTGGAGAAATGAAAACATGGCCATAAAAAGCGCTGTTCCCTGAAGCTCCGTTCGTAACGGCTTCAGACTGGAAACAACCAGTCTTTCTAGGAGGACGGACAGTAGCCTTCGGTCCATCCACACGACGGGATGGACCCAGCAGCGGATCTGCTTCTGCCCCGCACAAAGCATCGTACTGAGCGCCGGAAGCTGGGCGTGGGGGAGTTCTCACCCTGTGCTCTCACTTATAAGAAGTTTAGAGCAGGCAGAATTCGCCCACGGTGGGCGTGGGATGGGTGGTTGATGGGAGACAAGTGTGAGGTCACTGTCTGGGGGCAATAGGAATATTTCTCTTTTTTTCTTTTAATTTCACTACATCGAGTCTTCGTTGTGGTGGCAGGCAGGCTTAGCTGTCCTGCGGCAAGTGGAAGCCCAGTTCCCCCACCGGAGCTTGAGCCTGCATCGCCTGCCCTGGAAGGCAACCTCCTCACCACTGGCCACGGGGAAGCCCTGCATATTTCATATCTTAGTGGCTCCGGGGTACTCAGCTGTAGGACGCTCTGTTGAAACCAGCTGCACTTGAGATCCGGGCATCTTACTCTATGTAGTTGCTGTTGCCGTTTAGTTGCTAAATTGTGTCCGACTCTTTGCAACCCTATGTACTGTAGCCCATCAGAGCCCTCTGTCCATGGGATTCTCCAGGCAAGAATACTGGAGTGGACTACCATTTCCTCCTCCAGGGGAATCTTCCCGACCCAGGGATCGAACCTGTGTCTCCAGCAGCTCCTGCATCGCGGGCGGATTCTTTACTGCTGAGCCGCCAGGGAAGTCCTTAAACTGGCGATAATCTTTTGTTTAGGGATGGGAGGACAGAGGAGAGTGTTTTTTTTCCAAAAGGCAGGATTAAGGGTAGAATGTGAAGCAGCAGAATGTGGGGGCCATCCCCGCTCTGCTGGTGGGTTCGCCACTGAGACGGCTCTCCCCTCCTCCCCGCCCGAAAGAACAGCGACAAGAGCAAACGGTCCGAGGTTCAAAGACTGCAGGCTGTTCCACCCACCGCCCGCCTCCAGGGAGCCCGAGTCCCAGGGAGGTGAACCCGCTGTTCTCTGTTCAGCTCTCGTGCCCTCATGCCTTTCAGTGCGTGAGCATCACCCAGGCCCCAGGACCCCAGCCCCAGAGGAGCCAAGTACATTCTCCAGAGTCGCTGCACCGCAGAGGCTGAACTGCTCCCGGCACCAGCCAAAGACACGGTGTCCTTTCCAAAGCGGCCAGAGACACAGGTGACTCCAGGCCTTTCTTGGAGGCTGGTCCCCAGTGCAGCCTCCTAAAGGGACTTTCCAGGCTAATTATCTGTCGACTCTAACCTTCTCCTTAGGTTTCGGAAGAGGGGAGAAAGTGCTGGACCTGGAGTAAGCTAACAGGAGCTCTGGTCCCACCTCTGTCACCAAACCGCCGTGTGACTTCAGGAAAATCACGCAACCTCTCTGAGTCCCTGTTTCCTGGCCTTCTTATTCCGGGGTCTCTGGAGGGGATCCGGGCATTCGTTAGCCTCTTTACGGGCAGAAGAACACCTGTTCCAATGACTATTTACTAAAATCAAGGGCATAATTACTTAAAGGCTTCCGCTTCGAGATGGAAGTTGGAGAGCCTCTGTGTGTGAATGAGGCGGTCAGCTGAGGTCAAGACTCAATTTATGGCTCAGCTGGACACTTATAACAACTCTTGGAGCTTTGGCCGAGAGAGAGGTTTAAATTGTTTGTATTCTTAGTCACATATTGTTTAATTTATAACTACAGCCAACTGTCGGTGGTGTAAGGCATGCTGATGTGAAAATATGAATTAAGAAAGAGTCTGCATATGATAAAATGTAGTAAATTCACTTAAGATGGTTTCATAAGGTGATGGCTACGATCTAAAATCTATAGCCCAGGGGATTTCACTGGTGGTCCCGTGGCTAAGACTCTGTGCTCCCAACGCAAGAGGCCTGGGTTTGATTCCCCAGACAGGGAACTAGACCCACATGTTGCAACTAAAGATCCTGCATCCTGCAGTGAAGAGTGAAGGTCTCAGGTGCCAAAAACTAAGACTTGGTGCACCCAAATAAAGACATATTTAAAAAAATAAATAAAATCTATAGCATCACCTGGTGGGCTGCAGTCCATGGGGTCGCGAAGAGTCGGACACGACTGAGCGACTTCACTTTCACTTTTCACTTTCATGCATTGGAGAAGGAAATGGCAACCCACTCCAGTGTTCTTGCCTAGAGAATCCCAGGGATAGGGGAGCCTGGTGGGCTGCCGTCTATGGGGTCGCACAGAGTCAGACACGACTGAAGCGACTTAGCAGCAGCAGCAGCAGCAGCAGCAGCAGCAGCATAGCATCACCAACTTGATGGACATGCGTCTGAGCAAATTCCGAGAGATGGTGAAAGACAAGGAAGCCTGGGGTGCTGCAGCTCATGGTGTCACAAGGAGCCGGACGCAGTGACTGAACAGAAAGAAAGTGAAGCCGCTCAGTCATGTCCAACTCTTTGCAACCCCATGGACTGTAGCCCACCAGACTCCTCTGTCCATGGGATTTTCCAGGCAAGAGTACTGGAGTGAGTTGCCATTTCCTTCTCCAGGGGATCTTCCCGACACAGGGATCAAACCCGGGTCTCCCACGTTGCAAGGAGACTCTTTACCGTCTGAACCAGCAGGGAAGTGACTGAACAACAACAATATAAAGAGATTGTGTATGTTATACAAGACACATTATGTAGAGCGATCTCTGTGTCATCTGCCTAACTATATGCATCTATCTATCATCTAGCTACCTATCAATTAAGAGGAAACCTTCCCAGGGCTTCCGTGGTAGCTCAGTGGTAAAGAATCTACCTGTCAATGCAGGAGATGTCGGTTCGATCTCTGGTCCAGGAAGATCCCACATGCCTTGAAGCAGCTAAGCTTGCACGCCACAACTATTGAGTCTGTGCTCTAGAGGCTGGGAGCCACAGCTACTGACGCTCACATGCCCCAGAGCCCAAGCTCTGCAACAAGAGGAGCCGCCGCAGAGAAACCCGCATACCCCAACTAGAGAAAAGCTCGCGCAGCTTCAAAGACCCAGCAGAGCCAGAATTAAACAAATTAATACAATTATTAAAGGGAAATCTTTCCATGCTATACCAGTGTCCACAGTGGAGTGTTTTTTGCTTAAAATCACTCCTTTTTCATATAGCACACAAATGAAATACACCTAACTCCCAGGAGGTCATCTGAGACCATGAAAGGTGCCAAGGTGTCCTGAGCTGGCCCGGGCGCCTGCCCACTCCCAGCCTCCTCCAAGTTATGGTCTTAGGGGTTTAAGGACAAACAGGGGGCCTGGCCTTCTGGGACTCTGCGGAGTGCAGGGAGAACCACGCTGATACAATACCCCTAGCAGCGGGTACAGGGGTGACTGTGTGAGTGGTCGGGGGAGGTGCTGAGACGCCACTGGCCATCGGAGTCAGGGAAGGCCTCCAGGAGGAGGTGATGGGGCTTGGAGGGAGAAATGGCCAAGAGCCGAGGGAGCAGGAAAGAGGGGATGAAGGACCAGAAGAAGGTCAGTGAGGCTGAACAGCGAGGGGAAGGGCTGAGAGTGAGAGGGAACCTTGAGAGGCAGGTGAGCTTCACCTGTGGGCCAGGTGAGGGCTGGAGGGGTCCAGCGCAGTGGGGAGGAGGGGCCAACCTGGAGGCAACGGGGGGATTGAGGAGCGGGTACACGGGGAGCTGAGGAGGCTTTGAGGAGTGCGTGGGAACTGGTATCAACCAGACCAGCTAAAGGGAGGGTGGCAGGGCGGCCGAGCGGAAGCGTGACAGAGCCACGCAGAGTCGGTGGAGTGATCTGAGCCCCCCGGACTGAGGACAGGGCTGGGCTTAGGAAGGAACACTCTGAGGGCCCCACTCCAGCCCGGAGCCTGACGTCCTCAGCAGCAGAGTTTGCAGTGGGAACCCGCGGACAGACTGGGGCTTTCACTCACTCCCCTTCCCCTGGAACCCCCAGTGCCCAGCCGTTCTCTGACCAGGAAACAAGGTAATAAAAAGGATGCTCAATTATACCTTATTCTAACAGCTCACATCAGTAGCTCCATTCCAAACGGAGCGTTCAGACTTCTCCAACGAAGTGCCATGTAAATGCATTAAAAAGTCATTATACGCCCGAGGCCGTACGTGGGCAGCAATCATTGCAGTTTAGTGTGAAAAGGAAAGGATTAAATCTTGAGTGTCAAGGGGAATGGTTGCCCTCCATGCTGAGAGGCAAACAGGAGGACAGCCAGAGGGAGGAGTTTTCGGCTGCCCGTCGGGGGTGGCGCCTGGGGGTTCCTCTGTGCATGTGGGAACTGGGAGCCCAGTGGGGCTGCATCGAGGTGCAAAACCCCTAGGCGGGTGCGGGGACCCCTGGGTTGCAAACGAGCAGCCTGGTTACCAGGGAAGATGTCTACTGTACACATAGGCCCTCTGAGGGCTGAATGCATGAAACTAGTAATTTTTCTACCCAGTGGCCACGTGACCATGGTCGAAAGGATTTCTGAAGGTCGGAAAGCTTTTGATACTTCATTACGCAGCGTGAAACCCTGACACGTGTGCCCGGCGCCAGGGGCGGAGGGCCCTGCTGGCTGGTGGGGGCGTCCACGCCAGGCAAAGCCAGGCTAGGGAGAGGAAGAGCTGGTGAGAGACTCCTGGCTCCCTGCGGGGGTTCCAGCAGCAGCAGGGCTCCTGGCCCCCAACCCCGAGGACTGCCTCCCGGTCAGAGGGCTGGGAGGCATCATCGAGCTGGGGAGGACCCCATGTCTGGAGCTGGGGACCCAGATCAGATGCTCGTCCAGCGGCCCCAGCACTGACCTGAGTCTCAGGATCCCCCCCACCCCAGCCACGCTGACACCCAGGGTGCCCTCGGCTGTGTGAGCTTGGCGATGTTACTTGGTGTCTCTGTGCCTTGGTTTCCTCGTCTGTCACAAGGGGCTTGTGATATTACTAATGCGTTACCAACTCATCAAGTGAATATTTAAGAAAGTGATGCACGTGGAGGGCTTGGAACAGAGCCTAAAATAGGAGGAGTGGACAGGAACCGTCAGTTACCCTCCATTCCCTCCACCAAGCCCTGTGCTGGGGCTACAGAATGGACCCATCGAGTGAGGCAGACGCGACCCATGCAACCCGTCGAGGGTCTGATGGAAGGGACAGCGCAGGTGAGGCAGGTGGTGGGACTGTTGGGTGGGCGGGTGCTCAGCACACAGGGCTTACTCAGCCCGAATCAGGGCCCTTCCACAGTGAACATCACAGCGTAAAGCAGCACGGGCTGCAGACTCCATGACACGGGACCACGGCTGCCCTGTATCTCCAGCTCCCGGCACGGCAGATGGTCCCCAAGCGGAGCACCGTCTGCCCCTGCGCGGAAGCGTGCATCAGACTGCAGGCACCAGCCAGCTTCCTCCGTGAGTCACGTGACAGTGGAGGAAGATGCTCACTGTGGGTAAAGTGTGTCGGAGGACACGGTCCAGAGCGGAAAAGGCCAGCTGGAGGAGGAGTGAAAATATCTGTGTTTCTTACAATGGCAAGGATTTAATATCCAGAACATATAAAGAGCTCCTACAATTCAACAACAAGAAGACAAACAACCCCTAAAAACTGGGCAAAGACATTGAACAGATAAACAAAGGCTATATGGGCTTCCCTGGTGGCTCAGATGGTAAAGAATCTGCCTGCAATGCAGGAGACCTGCGTCCATTCCCTGGGTGGGGAAGATCCCCTGGAGGAGGGCATGGCAACCCACTCCAGGATTCTTGCCTGGAATCCCATGGACAGAGGAGCCTGGTGGGCTACAGTCCGTGGGGTTGCAAAGAGTCGGACACGACTGAGTGACTAAGCATGCCTTGGGGATGGAAAGAAAGAGGAACCCTCTTAACTGCTGGAAGGAACGTAAAATGGTGCTACAGCTGCGGTTTTTCAAAAAGTTAAGGATATGATCCAGCTATTCTGCTTCAGAGTACATAATCAAAATAACTGAAAACTGGATTCAAATAAGGCTTCCTAGGTGGCACTACTGGTGAAGAACCCGCCTGCCAATGCCAGAGGCTTAATAAACATGGGTTTGATCCCTGGGCCTGGAAGATTCTTTGGAGGAGGGCATGGCAACCCATTCCAGTATTCTTGCCTGGAGGATCCCATGGACAGAGGAGCCTGGCGGGCTACAGTCCATGGGGTCGCAAAGGGTCAGATACTACTGAGGCGACTAAGCGTCCACACATACGGACTCAAACAGATGCTTGAATGCAAATTTTCATTGCAGCTTTAATCACAATAGCCAAAAGGGGGAAATAACTCAAGTGTCCATTGGATGAATGGATAAGAACTATGTGGTCTCACATTCAATGCAGCGTTATTCAGTCGTAGAAGGGAATGAAATTCTGATACCTTGAACCTTGAAAGCATGTAAAATGAAATATGCCAGACACAAAAGAACAGATACTGTGTGATTTCGCTCTTCTGAAGTATCTAGAATAGTCAAATTTGTAGAGACAGAAAGCAGGGGGGATGCTGCCCAGGCCTGGCGGTGGGAGAGGAAAGTGGAGAGCTGTTGCCTAATGGGCGCACAGGTTCTGTTTGGGGTGAGAAATAGACAGTGGTAATGGCTGCACAGCATGCGAAAGGGACTGGAATGCCGCTGATCTGCACGCTAAGAATGATGAAAGTGTTACCTCTGTTTAATGTCAACTAAAAAAACCCAAAAGGTGAGCCCCTCACCCACCCTAACCCACACCTGTTTCTCCTGCTCAGTCCAAACATCTTGCAGCTGCTCTTTAAATTTTCTCTCCCTCTCAGACCCTCCATGGCCAATTCCTGTCTGCTCTACTCTCAAAACACACCCGGAGACTGCCCTCCACTTGGAACCAGCGACTCACGCCAGGATTACTGCAAGAGCCTCCGGACGGCTTCTGCCCTCCCCGCCTCAGCCTTCCCCTCTTTCCCCTTCAAAGCGGCCGGAGGGATCCTGCCCAAACCTAGATCCGCTCCAGACCCTTCCAGAGGCTCCAGGGGCGCACGACAATCCAGACTGCCTCTCGCACCCGCTCTGGGCTCCATGAGCCCGCCTGGTGTTTGGGCACTCCAGGCGTGAGGCTTCGCACTGGCTGTTCCCTCTGCCCAGCTCGCCCTCTTCCACCTCTGCGAGGCCTGCAGTCCCTCGCTGCCTCCCGATGAGGGTTTCTCTTGCCACCCTTTCTAGTCTATGCGCTGCCCAAGCGGGCATATGGCCACTCTTGAAAGTCGCCCCCGATTTTGTTTGACTTTTCCTCTTAGACTCATCACCAGCCAGCATATGAGATGCCGAATTCTTCTATGTGGTCAAGAAAGCTTTATGAAGGCCAGGATTGCATCCGCTTTGTCCCCTGCTGTGTCCCAAGCCCAGAGGGTGCAGGGCCAGACATCCCACAGGCCTTGCATCGCTGTCTGTTGAGCAGGCAAGTGGAATTTCAGGGGGCCAGCCCTTCCATCCTCTCCGCGTGGGGAGCAGCGTGTGGTGACCAGACACAGGCAGGCTGCCTGGGGTTCGGATCTTGCATCTGCCGCTTCTCAGCTCTGTGACCCTCAGAAATCTTTCCATGCCTCGGTTTTCTCATCCACCAATGGGGAGACAACAGGGTCCATCTCACAGAGTGGGTGAGGCTCACTGCGATGATGCCCGGCCCACAGCGAACTGCTCAACCAACAACCATCTTTACCCACCAGTCCTCCCTCGTGCTCCCCACGCCCAGGGTGCCCTCAGTGGGAGAGGCACATGGGCTGGTTTCCAAGAGGAGGGAACGACCCGGCAGGGTTTTGAGGAATGAGCAAGAGTGAGTTGGGCAGACATGTCCTGGGTGAGGGGTGCCTGTGTCCACCTCGCCCTAACTCCACCTGCTCTTGTGGGAGGTGCAGGCCATGGGCTTGTGAATAAATAGCTTATTAATAAACAACGAGGAAGCTTATAAAGGAGGCAGAGAAGGAGGTAGCATCTGTAACGATTGTTGTAGGGAAGCAAGACTGAGCTGGCCCTGGGATGTCTCAGGACGCTGGGAGGACGTCACACCGGGGGCTATGGACTGAGGCGTGTAGTGATGAAGTGGGGAGGGGCAGTTCTCAGGCAGAGCAGGAATAGAAAAAGGCTGTAGACTCAGACCTTCCAGGTTGACAGCTAAGGCAGAGAGAGGTTGGGTAGGTTGAGCAAGGTCACAGAGCTGCACGCAGCAAAGCTGGGATTCAGAATCGGGTTCTCCACAGCTGCACAGCCCGTGAGGACGTCTGCGGTCAGGGCCTCAGCACCTGGCGCGGAGACAAAAGTGGGGCTCAGGCCTCTTTCCATCCTCCAGCTCTGCGGCTTTAGTACTTCCTATTGACCTGCGCATGCCAATGCGGCCTCTGGGCCTTAGCTTTACTGAGACAGCTAGAGGGGAAGGGTGATGCTATCAGAGTTCACCCACATTCTTGCATGCTGGCTGTGGCAGAACCGGGTGCCCGGGGGCAAACCCAGGAACGGAGGCTGGAGCACTGGTCCTAGGGCCTTAGATCTGTCACTGCTGAAGCCCAGAGCAGGAGAAGAGGGGCGAGACCTCCGCCCATCACACAGAGCTGAGACGGAGCCGCAAGTGGAAGGAGCAGAAAGCCTGCTCTAGGGGTGGAGCCCGGCTGAATCAGACCATCCTGAGAGCGCCGGGACCCTCACATCAGAGATATGGCCTGCCCTCCAATTTAAAGGCTCTCAAAACCAAAGAACAAGGTTCCCCCCCCCCCCCCCCCCCCCCCCCCCCCCTCTTGTTTTTTTTTTTT
>SJYC01017700.1:0-10610 GCA_006408675.1 Madoqua kirkii | reverse complement strand
GGGTGGGGGAGGGGGCGGGAGGAGGAGGAGGAGGACTCGAGAGAGGACGGTGAGCTGGGAGAAACCAGCCCAGCCTTCTGGGCAGCCAGGGACCGGAGGCAGCTGCTTGCCGCTGATACCAGGGGCTCCCGACTGTGGCACGTAGTCGCTGGAGTGAGCCCGGGCCCCCGCATGGACGCAGAGGACTACAGCTGAAGCGGGCCTGTGTCTGAGGCCTTAACCCGTGCCGGGGCCTGCCGACTGAGGCAGCCACCGGTCTGGCGCTCCCCCTGGGGTGTCTTTATTTAACAAGCATCTGCACAGCACTCACTGTGTGCCAGGCCCTGTTCCAAGCACTTCACAATTATTAGCTCTATGCCATCCATTCTATTATCATCCCCACTTTACAGTTCAGGAAACTGAGGCTCAGAGAGGAGCAGTCCCTTGCTGAGGTCATGCAACGGTAAGAGCTGGAACTCAAACCCTTCCTTCTTAGAGACTTATCAAATGTATTTTTAAAGAACTCGGCACTGTGATTGGAAATGGAAAATCAGAATCACCAGCCATGAACGGAAGGTGACGGTTTGATAAAGGACAATAAAAGGACAACCATGTTCAGGTCGACCTGGGGTCTGTGCCCCGGGGACCCTGAGCCTGACCTGGTGCCAGTCCCCGGGAGACCACTTGGTAAAGAGGGCATGGAGCTCCAGGCACCAGACTGAGGTTTCCTCCCCGACACGCCCCAAGTACCTGCAAGGGGAGTGAAGACCACTCTGCGTTCTCCCCCATAGTCAAAGCTATGGTCTTTTCAGTGGTCATGAATTGATGTGAGAGCTGGACTGTGAGGAAGGCTGAGTGCCAAAGAATTGATGCTTTCAAACTGTGGTGCTGGAGAAGACTTGTGAGTCCCTTGGACAGCAAAGAGATCAAACCAGTCAATCCTAAAGGAAATCAGTCCTGAATATTCACTGGAAGGACTGATGCTGAAGCTGAAACGCCAGTCCTTTGGTCACCTGATGTGAACAGCTGACTCACTGGAAAACACCCTGATGCTGGGAAAGATTGAAGGCAGGAGGAGAAGGGGGTGACAGAGGATGAGTCGGATGGCATCACCGACTCAATGGACATGAGTTTGAGCAAGCTCCGGGAGTTGGGGATGGGCAGGGAGGCCTGGCGAGCTGCAGTCCATGGGTTCGCAAAGAGTCAGACGCAACTTAGCGACTGAACAACAACAGTTATCTTTACCCAGGTGACCGCAACGACATGAGGTCTGAGTTATGCTTCCCACTCATGGCTAAGGAAGCTAACTCCCAGGGGGGACCCAGGCTTGCCCAAGTCCTCACAGCTAGTAAGTGGCAGAACTGGAAGTCATATCCAGGACCAATGTGTTCCAGAAATTTCTAGTCAACTCCAGAATTCTTTCCAGTGCACCGTACCAAACTCCCATTTGTTTCTCTAGAACTTGGAATCTGCATGGATGGACCCGCCACACTCCTCGCCACACATTATTATGGGTCGAGAAGGCCATGGAAACGAAAGAAAGAACCCGTAATCAGCCCTTTTCATTTCCTACATTCAGAGTTCACGCTGGGGCCTCCTCGGCCTTTCCTCAACCTCAGCCTATTTGTTTGTTTGCAGAATGAAGTTGGTGAAGGGCCCGAGGGAAGACACTCAGCTAGTGATCTTCCAGGTATGACTAACATCTTGTGGTCTGTTTACCCTTAAAGGCTGCCCATATTGTTTGAGTTTGGGGAATTAAAGGGACTCTAATTAATGGTGCAAATATTTACGCTTGATGCCCCATCAAAAAAAACAGCCTTTTTTTTTTTTTCAGAGTAAAGAGTATCGATGCCAAGGCTCTTGGCTATAAACCGGAGGTGGGCTAGGTGGGTGATGGTAGGGAGATGACAGGTTCCAGATGGTTTCAGAGTTATCTGAGGATGGCAGATGTATCTGTAATTCAACACACCTGCTGCTTTCTCACCCCAGGACTATCCAGTGAGTCCTCAGTCAAGTGAAGGAGCAAATGGCATCCCACTCCACTATTCTTGCCTGGAGAATCCCATGGACAGAGGAGCCTGGCGGGCTACGGTCCATGAGGTCGCAAAGAGTCGCATACGAGTGAGTGACTATCACATGCGTGTGCGCGCGCGTGCGCACACACACACACACACACACACACACACACTCCAGCTGAGACATCAAGCTTTACTCAGCAGTCCAGGGTAAAACTGTCTCCAGAGAAGGATCGCTTCCCGGAGAGTTTATTTAAAAAATAAAACAATCAAGAGGCCTCTGTCATTTCCCAGGGGATCTGTTTCTTAAGGCTCAGCTGTTTCCAGGTACTTGGCCTGTGAAAGCATAAACTCCACCATCTGATATTGGTACTTGTGGGCAAGTTAGCGTGTCCGATGGCTGGAGGACCGGCCCCCCCAGAACCGTAGGGCAGCCCCAATGTCACCTGGGGTCTTCCTCACAAGGGGACAGATGTCTCCCAAAGGACAGCCCCTTCTTCAGAGTTGCCCGGGAGATGATTATTCCCAGACAAAGAAAACGTCAGTGGCATTGCCCCTGGGGACACCGGCCACCTCCTCCCAGAGCAGGGCTCACTGAGGCCCCTGGGGGGATTTTCTTCCCCTCTTTCAGCCACAGATGCAAAAGACAGCCACTCAGAGAGAGGAACTGTTCATAGACCCTCAAGATAACGCTTTCCCAGACTTGGGAGGGAATCTGAGAAGGAAAAGCGAAACTCTGACCCCAGCTATCTCCGAAGGGCTCAGGGCCTTGACGACACTCCACCTACGAAGGCCTGGCAACGGTGCACAGGGCCGGTCATCCGGGGGCCAGGCCGACAGGGAGCCGGCCTCCTTTGTCCTTGAAAAGCAGAGTAAGTCATGTCCCCAGGCCGCCCCCATGCTCCCCATTACGAAACATTTGATTTAAAAAGTCAACCACGGTCAGCCTTTGAGACTTGGGGCCGTGCTGGCTGGAAGGAGGGCGGCGGATGGGGACCTGGCCTGCCGGTCGGGCCCGCCACACAGGCTGCTTTTTTGAAAATCTGTTTGGCTGTGCCAGGTCCTAGTCATAGCGCTTGGAATCCTTGCTCGTGGCCGCAGCGTGCGGGATCTTTCGTTGTGGCACGTGGGATCTAACTTCCCTGACCAGCGATCGAACCCAGGCCCCCGCCTTGGCAGCATGGAGTCCCAGCCCCAGACCACCAGGGAAGTCCCTGTGTCCCCCTTTGAAAAGGCAGCCCTGCCCCCCACCCCGCCCCCACTGCAGCTGTCAGCGAGCTCTCGCCCACAGCACAGGTGGCCTTGCTGGTGAGGGCAGGCCTGGCCCTCAGTGCCCTGCGTGGTGAGTTGGGTGCTGGGGGCAGGGTGAGCCCTCCGACGGCCACAGTGCAGGGTCTGGAACAACATCCAGCTGTTGGCAGCATGTTGACCAGTTCGGCGGCCTTTGATCACGGCGGCTGAAGTATTTGGGGATGGAAGGACATCTTCTAGCCATTTCCATGCACACAGGCAGGACCCTCAAGTCATCACCTGTGCCAGGGATGGTGAGACAGGTCAGGAAGAAGTACCCAGAGGTGTGTTTCGGACCCTTCTTTTAATTTCAGTCTAAAGAATGTAGGACCACTTTGGGCGAATGTGGTGGCTGTGTTTTCACTCTGGGCAACCCGTCCTCTCGTGGTCAGAGAAGTACGGTGTGGATGAGTCCAGCGGGCATCGGTCCCAGCCGCACACGCTCTGGAGCCTTCTCAGACTCTGCCTGGGTGTCTGCTCTGTGGTTTGGGGTAACAGGGGCACCAGTGTGCCCATCTCAGGGCGGGGACAAGGATAACGGAATCCATGTAGGAAGCGCCCAGCCCAGCACCTCCTAAGCCCTTGGTATGAAATTGCTGTGATATGTATTAATACCATTTAGGGCCTGATAGTCTGAGTGAACTCCGGGAGATGGTGATGAACAGAGAGGCCTGGCGTGCTGCGATTCACGGGGTCGCAAAGAGTCGGACACGACTGAGCGATTGAACTGAACTGAGCCAACAGCCAGCTCCTTCCAGTGAGACATGGGGTTTTGCTTAAACAGCAAAATTCGCTGTCTCCAGTCCTGGAGGCTGGAATCCGAGACCCAGGTGTGGGCGAGGCCGGTCCTCCTGGGGCCTCTCTCCTGGACGTGCAGACGGCCGTCTCCTCCCCGTGTCCTTACAGGGTCGTCCCTCCGTGTGCGTCCGTGTCCTGACCTCTTCTTATCAAGACCCCAGTCCTGTGGGATTAGGGCCCACCCTAGTGATCCCATTTTACCTTATTTATTTCTTTAAAGGCTCTGTCTCCAAATACAGCCACATTCACAGAGGCTGGGCCTCAGGGTACCCATTTATGAATTTGGAGGCGGGTGGACACAGATCAGCCCAAAAAAGTCTAATGAAAGAACAGTTTGCAGAGGCTTGGTCAGGATAGAGGAGAGGCACTTGGATGCTGGTAACAGGCAGATACTCAGCAATGAGAGAAGGGGAGGGCCTGGGCTCAGGGTAGGGCTGGAGGAACGGGCTGCCTCTGGGCACTGTGACCTTAGCAGTCGGCCCAGCCTGGTGGGAGCGGCCGGGAGAACAGACATCAGTGTTCCTCTCCTGTTCTCTGGTCCCTGTGGCCTGCCGAGTCCAAAATCCAGAGGGTGACAGGGGCAAGCGGCCACGGTCTCCCGTCACACAGGCAGGACCCTCAAGTCATCACCTGTGCCAGGGATGGTGAGACAGGTCAGGAAGAAGTACCCAGAGGTGTGTTTCGGACCCTTCTTTTAATTTCAGTCTAAAGAATGTAGGACCACTTTGGGCGAATGTGGTGGCTGTGTTTTCACTCTGGGCAACCCGTCCTCTCGTGGTCAGAGAAGTACGGTGTGGATGAGTCCAGCGGGCATCGGTCCCAGCCGCACACGCTCTGGAGCCTTCTCAGACTCTGCCTGGGTGTCTGCTCTGTGGTTTGGGGTAACAGGGGCACCAGTGTGCCCATCTCAGGGCGGGGACAAGGATAACGGAATCCATGTAGGAAGCGCCCAGCCCAGCACCTCCTAAGCCCTTGGTATGAAATTGCTGTGATATGTATTAATACCATTTAGGGCCTGATAGTCTGAGTGAACTCCGGGAGATGGTGATGAACAGAGAGGCCTGGCGTGCTGCGATTCACGGGGTCGCAAAGAGTCGGACACGACTGAGCGATTGAACTGAACTGAGCCAACAGCCAGCTCCTTCCAGTGAGACATGGGGTTTTGCTTAAACAGCAAAATTCGCTGTCTCCAGTCCTGGAGGCTGGAATCCGAGACCCAGGTGTGGGCGAGGCCGGTCCTCCTGGGGCCTCTCTCCTGGACGTGCAGACGGCCGTCTCCTCCCCGTGTCCTTACAGGGTCGTCCCTCCGTGTGCGTCCGTGTCCTGACCTCTTCTTATCAAGACCCCAGTCCTGTGGGATTAGGGCCCACCCTAGTGATCCCATTTTACCTTATTTATTTCTTTAAAGGCTCTGTCTCCAAATACAGCCACATTCACAGAGGCTGGGCCTCAGGGTACCCATTTATGAATTTGGAGGCGGGTGGACACAGATCAGCCCAAAAAAGTCTAATGAAAGAACAGTTTGCAGAGGCTTGGTCAGGATAGAGGAGAGGCACTTGGATGCTGGTAACAGGCAGATACTCAGCAATGAGAGAAGGGGAGGGCCTGGGCTCAGGGTAGGGCTGGAGGAACGGGCTGCCTCTGGGCACTGTGACCTTAGCAGTCGGCCCAGCCTGGTGGGAGCGGCCGGGAGAACAGACATCAGTGTTCCTCTCCTGTTCTCTGGTCCCTGTGGCCTGCCGAGTCCAAAATCCAGAGGGTGACAGGGGCAAGCGGCCACGGTCTCCCGGCCCCTGCCGTGCTCTCTGGGCACAGAGCGGAGCAGAGCAGCGAGGGAGGCGGGCGGACAGAGGCTCGCAGCGCACCCTGTACGAGCGCTTTGACCCCAACCACGTGGACAGCTTAACAAACCAAACAAAGCCAAATGAACTCAAACAAACAAACCGGCCAGTGGCTCCGTCCCTGCCAGCCAGTGGGTCTGGAGTGAACAATCCGAAATGCAAGTCACCCCACGTGGTGGACAACTCCAGCCGCACACTGGCTTGGGGGGTGATTTTGGTTCTGGGACCAGACAGGCTATTTGGCGAAGTTGGCCCTGGAGAGCAGTGGTGGGTTGGGGAGGTCCAGAGGCAGCACCCTAAAGATGCCGAGTTCTTGATAAATTCCGTAAAGGTGCTTTTGCAACCACTGAGGACCGAAGGATCCCCAAGCGCCCGCAAACCTCTGTGACAAGGGGCCCACACTGCACCTGAACAGGGGCCCTGGGCCACCCCTGGGTCTGCTCAATTTTCCTACTCCTTAACTGAGGGGCTTCCTTGACCCAGAAATGCACCGTCCCCTCACTCCTGGTTTTCCGGCAGTTAGAGCTCGTGGTTCTCAGTGGGCCCCTGTGGGAGGCTGTCCTGGGGGACTCCTCAGAAAGGATGCCGTGGTTTTGGTCATTTGAGGGAGGGGCTGCTCAGCACCCAGCCTCCCTTCCTGTTGGGAGATCTTCTGGGTATGGAGTTGATGAATAAAAAGCCCCCCTGCCCCCCATGGAAGCAGGTGGGAAGTCCTCTGGGTCTGTCTCCCTGGCAACTGGGCCATGCTCAGGTGACCCGGGCTTGGCCAATCAGACGTGCCCGTGTGCCGTCTGGCCTCTGGACCAGAGAGGCAGGCTTAGGATGCTCTTGGAAGGCTGTAGCACTGTTGTCTGGGGGCTGTGGCAGGACGCTCACGTGGCCGGGGTGGGGGCTGGGGAAAGACACGGGCCTTCCCACGCGTGGCCTCCCAGGCGGCCCTCAGTCTGTCCCCCCAGGGCCTTGCATCATGCTTTGTCCCAGATGGAGAACCAGACTCGGCCTCTGTTGCTTGCAGCTGGGAATCCTGACCCATGGGAAGCGGAGCTTTCACTCATGCCCAGAAGCAGCTCATCTTGAGGTCCCCCAAGGGGGCATTTAGGGCTCTGCCACCCACAGGTGGTTCCACATTCCTCAATCCAGGCTTTGGGGTCGAAAGCACAGGGCCAGGGGAGGGGGCTTCCCATGTGCTGAGAGACTGTGGACTCCCACCTTCCTGTCTTTTGCCAGTGCAGTGATCTTGGGCAAAAGCCTTCCTTCTTCTGGGCCTCAGTTTCCTTATCTGTGAAATGGGACGCATCAGCATCATCGTGGAACACAAGTGAGTAACACAAGTGAGTCAGAGCCCAGAAAGCCGTGTCTTGCTCACAGCCGCCGTTCAGGAAGCGCTGAAGGTTATCTTTAATTATCGTACTTCCACAACCTTATTTTCCTTGTGCTTCATTTGCCTTTGCAAACTTTCAAATTATCTTACTTCTAAGAAATTTTACACATCTTGGTAAGCTACCTTAAAGTCTTTTCGGGACAAGATGGAATCGTAAAAGCTTACACTCAGGTAGACCTAGTACGAGAAGAATCTGTACCAGCCAAGAAGAGCCATGCCCCACCACTGCTAGCTGCAGGATTACAAGCATTTTCATCTTCAAGATGCTCATCATCACTCATTATTAGAGAAGCGCAAATCAATACTATAATGAGGTACCACCTCACACCGGTCAGAATGGCCATCATCAAAAAGTCTATGAATCACAAATCCTGGAGAGGGTGTGGAGAGAAGGGAACCCTTTTACACTCTCAGTGGAAATGGATGTTGGTGCAGCCACTATGGAAAACAGTACGGAGATTCCTTTTAAAAAAAAAGCTAAAAATTAAAGTTGCCATTTGAGCCAGCCAGCCCACTCTTGAGCACATATCCAGACAGAACTCTAACTGAAAAAGATACATACAGTCCTATGTTCATAGCAGGGCTCTTCACACTTGCCAAGACATGGAAACAATGTACATGTCCACGGACAGATGAATGGATAAAGAAGATGCGGCGCCTGTATACTCAGTGGAATACTGCTGAGCCACAAAGAAGAATGAAGTAATGCCGCTTTGCGGCAACATGGATGGACCTAGAGATTGTCGTACTAAATGACGTAAGTCAGAGGGAAGACAAATGCCATATGACATCACTTACACATAAAATCTAAAATACAACCCAGATGAACAGATCTATAACAGACACGGAGCACAGACTGGTGGCTGCCAAGGGTGGAGAGGGTGGATGGACTGGGAGTCTGGGATCCGCAGAGGCAAACCGTTACATGGGATGGATAAGCAGCAAGGCCCTCCTGTGTAGCACAGGGAACTATATTTAATATTCTGTGATAAACCATAATGGGAAAGAATATGAAAAAGAATGTATGTATAACCGAATCACTTTGCTGTAGGCAGAAATTAATACAACATTGTGAATCAACTATACTTCCATAAAATAAATTAAAAAGTAGATACCCCCAAACAACTATTTTCATCTTTAGTAGAGTCTCTCTCTAAGGACTAACAGAAAAGTATTTAGAAAAGCAGATGACGTGAGGTGATAAGTATTCGCTGAGCATCTGTATTTCCCAGGCACAAGTCTAGCTGCTGGGGATAGAGGGCTTTGAGAAGGTCCTTGCTGCTATGGAATCTCACTCTTCTGCAGGAGAGAGAATAAACAAATGATGCTATGCTGGAGAGGGAGGGGTTCTCAAGAAAAATGAAGTGAAGGGAGGGGAGTGAGAAGGACAAGATGCCATAGGCAGGGGACAGGCAGGGGTGTTTGCACGAGGCCTGAGCAAAGGGGAGGGAAGTTGTGCAGGAATCTGAGGAAGAATATTCCGGAGAAGAGGGCAACAGAGGATGAGATGGTTGGATGGTATCACCGATTCAATGAACTTGGGCAGACTCCGAGAGACGGTAAGGGTCAGGGAGGCCTGGCGGGCTACAGCCTGTGGGGTCGCACAGTCGGACATGACTTGGCGAGTGAACATCAATAACAATTCGGGGCCCAGAGCAGCCGTGCAAAGGCCCCATGGGCAGCTCGCCTTATTCTCACAGCTGGCCTGACTCTCAGGAGTTCTGATGAGGAATAAGGACATGGAATCCTCCTGCATTTATGAACCACGTCCTCAGGCATACTGCAGGTAAGAGTCATACTGCATATTTACACGGAAATATCTGATCACAATACGGTGTGAACGCGAGAGGAAAATCCAGCAGGCACACGAATTGTCATGTAGCCTCAGGATGAAGTCACGCGTGATGTGTGGTAGCAAAATGACAGTGTTTTACAGTTTCCAAAGCAGAGAGAAACACAAGTGTGTGTGTTCCTACCCAGGAAATGAGGTACTTCAGGCGTTTGTGAAGCTTGTCTCATAATTGATTCAGTGCCTGCTGCCCGTGCATTCGGAATAACACTCATATTTTGCCAAAAGTGGAAAATATGTGTCCAAATGTCTATGTACTCACTTTAAAAAAAGCCTAGGCATGCTCACTCACTCTGCACTGGAGACCGAGATAAGCTGGCATTTCCAAACACAGCCTATCAGTCAAATATTCCAGCGTTTCTCTGAATCCACCCTCACTTTTGTTTCAGACAGAGTCACTTATCCTAAGCAGAGGCCATTTGGGACCAGCTGTCCCATGTTGCAGATGAGAGACCAAGGCTCAGAGTGAGGAGAGGACACCCAGGTCCCTTGCCAGCTGACGGCCTGTCACTAGGACTAGGGATTCACCCTGAACCTCCTCCCAATATTTATTCCTAGCCTTTTTCTCCATAAGAGAATTCCTAGTTTTTAACCGGCATGTGTTTGCCCAGGAAAAAAGATGGCATGGCTAGGCTTCCCTTATAGCTTGGTATGACTAATGGGAATGAGTCAAAGTGTGTGGGTAACTTCCATGAAGGGAAAGTACCCTTCTCTGCCATTTCTCTTTCCTGCACTGGAATGCAGATTTGATGGCTGGAGCTCAGGCAGTCATCTTGGGCCACACGGAGGATGCCTTTGCTGAGCATGGCAGAGTGGTCTGAGAGAGGGGCCCTGGGTCTCTGATGAGTTTATGAAGCTCCCTACCAGCCCTTCCAGACTCCTCTTATAGGAGAGTCACTTTTTATAGAGAACTTTTTTTGTTCCTTGCTCTTGAACCATCAGAGACTTTCCCTGGCTCTCCTCTCACGCCATGTGGCTGTTTGTGCAACTCTCTCATCATGATCAAGATAAAGAACAACCCCAAGAGAGGGGGCATGAACTGTACAGGTCACAGAGCTTCTCTTATATAAACACTCACTTCAGACCTGCACAGGATGATTGCTAAAGCAAATAGGCCCTGCCTCCGGAGCGGCGGCCAAGACCGCGGCCTGAAGAACATTTCCCGACAGGGTGTTCGCGTGACCCTAATCGATGTGGCTGCTGACACTCTGGAGGCCTTGGCCACTGTGGCTGCTGTCAGCCCAACTCTGTGCCCCCCCCTCCCCCTGGGGAACATGCTGTAGGGCCGGAAGGGGACCTCCTGGCTCTGAGAAAACACTTCCCTGGGGGGCCAGCCTCTGGGGCAGCTGGAGACAGATTCTGGCCAGGCTTCTGCTGGGATGCTTGCTCCCCAGGAGCAAGAAGGTCCTTTAAGCTCTCCTTCTGTCCCTGCCTCCCTCCCTCCCTCCTTCCCTGTT
>SJYC01017699.1:0-35339 GCA_006408675.1 Madoqua kirkii | reverse complement strand
ACAAGTTTCTTGAAGCTCTCCTTCTGTCCCTCACTCCCTCCCTCCCTCCTTCCCTGTTCTGCATTTCCTGTTGGCATAGATTTTCTGTGAGACCCTAAGGGTACTAGAACGCACCCTCACCACGGCCATAATCGCCTCTGACCTTCAGCGACTCCTCCCTCCTCACAGAGCCCCTCCTCTGATTGCCGAGGAGTGACGTATTCATCCCGGCCACGTTCCTGCCGTCGGGGTCTCCCAGAGCTTCCTAGCTGCCTTTCTCCTTACCCTATGACCCCACAACGGCATTTCACGACCTCTCCGCTTAGTGGAAAGAGAGACACAATTTCCCAGTAGAGTCAGATGCTCGGGGCCTCACTCCGGAGACGAAACAGAGGCAGCAGACAAGTGTGGCTCTTCCTGGGTCCAGTATCAGAGGATGAGCGTCACCAGGGAAAATGCTGCCATTGACATCCTGTCCTTCGAGGAGGCCTCTGCGGTGGGACGTGCCCGATTCACAGACAAGGATGCTGGGAGCTGAGAGTTTGACCTGTGCGTGCTAAGTGGCTTCAGTGATGTCCAACTTCATGTGACTGAATGGACTGGAGCCTGCCAGGCTCCTCTGTCCATGAGATTCTCCTGGCAAATATACTGGAGTGGGCTGCCATTTCTTCTCCAGGGGATCTTCCCAACCCAGGGGTCAAAACTGGCATCTCTTACGTCTCCTGCATTGGCAAGTGGGTTCTTTACCACTCGTTCCCCCTGGGAAGCCCCAGGTCACGCCAGCTAGGCAGTCCTGGCAGTAGGATTCAGCCCTGGCTCAGACCAGGTCCCCTGCGGCCCTTCCCAGCCTCCACCCTGGGAGGAAGTCAGCACACGCGGCCCTGAAAGGGAAATCCAGGGTCTTTGGTGACAGTGGAGAAGGAAAGTTTCTCACTGCTGATCATGCACCTCCACCCCTTGCCAGGGACCCTCCCCACAGCCCCCACACCACCCGGCAAGATTGTCCCTCAGCTGTCTAATATCCTGCAGTGATGCCCATTTCCACATAGCCAGTAGTTACCAAGAAAGGCTGGTGCCAACTTTGTTTATACTAGGGTGTGACTGACTGATACATGTCTGACTGTTCTCCTTTGGAGATACTCGTTTTCTGATAAAGGTCTCTGAGGACCTAGAGCTTAGTGACAAAGGAGATGGAAGGATGAGGCTTCCAAAGCATGACAAGAAGCCTTCCCAGGGAACCCTTTCAAGTTACAGCCCTGTGCTGCCAGCAGGAAGATAAACATAAGGCCAGGTCACAAATCCATGGACTGTGTAGTTAACATAGGAGTGTTACTCACTAGGCAGCTCCTGGACAGAAATTCTGCCCAAGAAGTGCTCCTGGCAGAGTGGAGGGGCATCTTCTCTAGATGTGAATGGAGCAGACCACCACATCTCAGCCCTTTCCAGAAGGCACCCCTCCTGAAAGGACCCTCCTTCTTGCCTTTGGTGTCATCCGTGATCTCATCTGGCCAGCCCACCCTGAACACTCCTGATCTTGTCTGACCTTGGAAGCTGAGCAGGGCTGGGCCCGGTTAGTACTTAGATGGGAGACCCCCTGGGAATACCAGGTGCTGCAAGCTTTGGGGGCTTCCCTGGTGGCTCAGATGGTAAGGAGTCCACCCGAGAAGTGGGAGACCCAGGTGTGATTCCTGAGTCAGGAAGATCCACTGGAGAAGGGAATGGCAACCCACTCTAGTCTTCCTGTCTGGAGAATCCCATGGACAGAGGAGCTTGGTGGGCGATAGTCCATGAGGTGGGAAAGAGTTGGAAAGACTGAGTGACTAATTCTTTCTTCTTTCTCTATCAAAAGTCTCCTGTGCTTGCTCTGAGAATTGCATTTCCCACAGTTCCTGGAGCAGACTCTCCCTGCTCCTCTGTGGGCATCAGGCCGGCCTCTCCCCCCCAGGAAGGCACAACAATGCCCCCATGGGGCCCACCGAGGAGGAAGTGGGTCTCGGGTCAACCTCAGGGCAGGGATCTCCAAGGCCTGGTGACCCTTGGCAGCAAGCTGAGGGCCCCTCTGAACATCCGATTGCTCAACTCACATTCCTCCTCCCTCTGGCTTGATTCTCAGACACTTTGAGAACAAACCAAAAATAAAAATTCACTCTTTTCCAGCTAACTCGTTCATTTTTGCAAAACCTCACTCCGTCCCCCTCTGCCCCCCAACTTGTCTCCCACAGGAGGCCAGAGAGCCTTTCCTGGGGGGGTGGTGTTTTAGCTTTGGCCAAGGAAGCCCTGTAGACTCTGACCTCTGACCTCCATGTGGAAGTACAGAGTGGGGGCCGCTGAGAGCTGCTTCTGTGCCCTGTGTCCTACAGGAGAGGCTGCGCCAGCTGGGGTCCTGGGGCTCCCTCTGAGGGTGGGGGGGCAGTGAGTCCACCTCCTCATTCCTCATCTTTACCTTCATTCATTCACTCAAGACAGAGTGATGTCATTCATTCACTAATAGAGTGATGTCATTCATTCATTCATTCACTAATCCAAAGATCTTTGAAGAGGGGTCAGATGGATCCAAGGCTTGGCTTCACTGGCTGATTTCATATAGAGCAGGAAGAAGAAGACTCTGCTTCAGAGAGACCCTCCACCCTCCCCAAAGCCATCTGGCTAATCCCTGGTTGCCAGGAAGGCCTCAGCGCCCTGGCCCCACCAAGCAGGCCCTCCCTAAGGACGGCTGGAAGGATGCCAATGGCTTGAGAGGGTGGAGCGAACCATCCTTGGTCTTTGCCCACCAGGTGGGGCCTCGCCAGGCAGACGGAGCGCCTCCAAGCACACGAGGCCTTGGAGAGGGTCCCTCCCAGGCCCGAGGCCACGAGCTGTGTGACCCACAGGCCAGCGACTTCACCTCTCCAGGCCCAGCCTTACCCTCTCGCGTGAAAGGGGATCACGACAGCACGTGGTGGGGACCAGGCCCCGTGCTTAGCCCCCTTTGTACATCTCAGCTCTGGTGTTTCCCACCCCAGAGTGCCGAGGGGTGGCTGCTCCTTTGGGGCCCATTTTACTGATGAGAAAACCAAGGCACAGAGGGTCAGACAGTTAGCATCGGGGCCAACCCTGTGGGCATGAGTGCTCAGCAGAACCTCAGGCACTCGGTTAGTGCTTCATACCGGCGGTGCAGGGGCTCAGTGGGGATGCCGGGCCACGTCTGGGGACGTTTTAGAGGTGCCACCACAGAGGCAGATGCTGCTGCCTCCAGGGGGTGGAGGCGGGGTGCATCTCAACATCCAGCAAGGCCCAGGGCAGCCCCCACGCCAGAGTGAGTCAGCCCCAAGTGTCAACAGTGCCAGGCGGAGAAGCCAGGTCTCTGCTCCCTGTTCTTAAGAAGAGGCTTCCCGCCAAGACAGGGTCTTGCACGAACATTCCCACTGTTGCCTGCCCACCCTGGAGGTGCACCAGCCCCCCTAGCCGAGTCCGGCTAGGCTGGGCACCACAGGACGCTGGGTCTGTGGGACCTCCCTGGACGTGCGCAGGGTCTCGGAGGGCAAGACGGGGTGTCCAGCCTGGGTCGGGCAGGGAGTAGTGTTCCCCAGCCCCCCATCCCATGGGGGCCCCCTCCTTACTCGCTAGCAGGAGGTCCACCGCCGTCTCCTCCATCCGAGCGCGTCCCGGGCGCGGGCCTCAGGTGGGCGCTGGTTCCCCACAGCGGGTCAGGGCACCTCTGCCCTGGAATCTCAGGCGAGGGGGTAGAGGCCGCTCTGGCAGGCCAGCAGAGTTTGCAAAATGAGTCAGCTGGTGAGAGGGCTCAGAGCGCATGGGTTAATCATTAACACGCAGCTCAGACGTGTCCCCGGGATCCCAGTGGACCCTGCCGCATGGCCTCCACCAGCCCTGACCGCCTGTCATCCTGGGTGACCCACCCATCAGGGTCCTCTTGGTCTGATTATCTGCTCAAGGGGAGGACCGGTGCCCAGGGATCCTGCCCCTTCATCCATTCATTTTCAGCTCTGAAGAGGCGAGGTTGTTGCAGGAGAGTGGTCCTGTCTCGCAGTGAACACTGACCCCTGGCCAGCAGCGGCACCTCCAGGTCACCCAGCTGTGTTTCCCTGAGCATCTGCTCTGTTCCCCGCGCTGTGCCAGGCAACCGACAGCGACAGGACGCCTCTGTGAACATTCTCACCAGCCCTGCAAATGGAGGCTGTGTGTCTCTGTTTCATGGGGGAGGGGGCGAGGTCCAGGCAGGTGACCGTCCAGCGACAGGTCTGGATGAGAGGGGAGAGAGTGGGAGGAACTGTTTCTGCTGGTGGTGCCTCTGTTTCCCCGGGGCGTCTCGGCAGTGCAGGGCGTGGTGAGGGTTAAGAGGGGGCAGAGCAGGAAAAATTCTGAGCACCCAGTAAGCACTCAGTAAGTGCTGGCTGCCTCTCACGTCTCAAGGCCAAGGATCCTTGCCTGGCTTGCTGGCTGGCGTGTCCGTACACGGCCGTTTTGGAGGAGCGCTGATGTCGGGTGACTTGGCCAAAGGCATGGTGCAGGCCGGTCTCCACCCAGGTGGGTCTGACTCCCAGGGATGAGAGCTCTACAAAGGCTGGATTTGCCCCCTGAGAATGCACTCAGCATCTGGGAGTGGGAATTACACTTCCTTTAGGAGGGCGGGTTTGAAAGCAGCGGCACCTGGGGGTGCCAGCGGGCTCCCCCCAAGGGCCCCAGGCCGGCTGCCCGGTGTTCCAGCTTCCCGTCAGCACGGACCTCGCTCAGAGCCGGAGCCGGGGAACGGTCGCTGTCCTAAGTGGAGGACAGGCGTGAGGGTGTGGATCTTGAGGTTGGCAGGGTGGCAACATGGGGGTGTGGGGGGACTGGGACAACAGGAGCAATCTTGGGGACAGCAGGGCAGGAAGCTGAGGACCGATTTGCTGTTGGTTTCCCCAGAAATCAACTCTGAGCTCAAGAATTTTATCACAAAGCTGGCCCTGGCTCTCCTGGCCGAGGAAACCCATCCAGTACTAGCTCACGTGAGACTCAAGGGCAGAAAATCAAAGGCTGCGGCTGGAGAGAGATGCAATAGTAAATTTCAGTCATTCATTCCTCGTTCACTCGCTCATTCTTTCTTCCAGGAAAAGTATCCTTCTGTGTCCAGAAAGGCTACTTTGAGGTAGAGAAAAGAGATGAAAGTAACCTTGTTCCCGACAGCAAGCGGGGCATGGGGACAGTGCAGGGCGTCTCGTGGGGAGAACGTCAGGTTCAACACTTCCCTTTGGGAGGTGAGACTGATGTTCTTCTGTTGTTCCCCGTTTTTGCCAGAGCCATGGCCCCTTCCTGGTCTCCAAATGTGCTCTACGAGGACAGAGCCGGGTGACAGACGCTGCAGAACCCCCCAGGGGTCCAGTTTTCTCAGCTGTAGGTCAGATTGGTCCACACGCAGGGTGCAAATGCCAACACACTGAAGCTTTGTTTAGCACTTAAAGCCTCCTAATGGGTTTTCAACATTTACACTTGTCTTATTATTAATACCAATTACTAAGAGTCAACCCTGCCAACCGTGTGTCTCCTTTTATAAATACTGTCGGGACAAGGAGGTCACTCATGGCTCTTTGCTGCCGCTGTGGTCTTACTGGCAAAAGAAAGTCTGAAATAAATTCTCAGGGCACAAGAAGGCACCTCACGCATGACGCTCTGAAGCTAGCTCTTTAAGAAGAGTCTCTGTTTTCGCTCAGGCCCTGGAATAAAATTTTTAGAGGACCGTTAAATCATGCGCGTGGTGGTTCAAAGCAGGGTTCCGCCACCCAGCTGCCTGGAGGCGAGACGGGGTCACCTCTGGGGTTTGTTAGTGTATTTAAAAAGTGACAAATGGTTGTTTCTATAAGGAACTTAGAACTGGCTTTGGACAGAGTTATGGGATGATGAGGATGGAGGGATGGGGCGGACAGCTTCTCCCCGTGCCCTCTGAGCCGCCCGCTTCCCGCCGCTGTAAACAGTGAAATGTAATATTGCCTTATTTGGTCACGGAGCCAAAGAATCGGCTGCAGAGGCCTCTTTGCCTTTGACTGTGTGAGAGTCGAAGTCCTCGTTCCACCCGGCCCCGGATGGAGGTGCCAGCTCGGTCCACCTGTGGGCCTCAGGACCCCCGCTCCAGGGTCTGGCCCTGATGGGCTTCAGGTATAGCTTCCAGAGCTGCTTCCCCCGTCAGGGGATGTGCTCCCAAATCTGGGGTCCCCCAGGCTTGCAGCAGGCTAGGTGTCTAGGTGCACCGGCCCAGGTGTCAGAAGAACTGCCTGTGTCTCCGAGGTCTATATGGAAGTGGGTGGATGACATCATTGACTCAACGGACATGAGACTGAGCAAATTCCGGGAGGCAGCGAAGGACAGGGAAGCCTGGTGGGCTGCGGTCCGTGGGGTCAAAAAGAGTCGGGCACGACTGAGCGAATGCACAGCAAAACGGACACACAGGTTTGAAACAAGAAAATGGGTTGTTGCCGAGCAGGATTCAGGAAGGCTGGATGTCCTGGGCTTCTGGGATGTCCAGTGCATGCTACGTGCTAAATCACTTCAGCCGCGTCTGACTCTTGGCGACCCCATGGACTGTAGCCCACCAGGCTCCTCTGTCCATGGGATTCTCCAGGCAAGAATACTGGCGTGGGTTGCCAGGCCCTGCTCCAAGGGATCTTCCCAGCCCAGGATGGAAACCACACCCCTTATGTCTCCTGCACTGGCAGGCGGGTTCTTCACACTCGCCCCAGTGTGCCGGGGGTGTGCCAAACGCAGGGTGGCGGGAGAAGGGTGAGCTGCTGGCTATGGCTGATGTCGCTGGGGTGCCAGGCCGGGGCTCAGCATGGCCGGGGCTCAGCATGGCCGGGGCTCAGCACGGCTCACATCCTGGACGCTGAAGTGGGGTGGTCCGTGTGCTCACAGAGGAGGGGCTGGGCCGCAGGCCGGTCTGCTGGGGCCTGCCTGGCTGGGGTCCTGGCCTTGAACTAAGACCCTGTGACAGCCACGCGGGGACTTCAGCCAGGAGCAGCCTGGCGGATGTCTCCCTGCAGAACCCGCTGTCTCGTCCCCTGGTGCAGGGGGTGGCCCCCATGGTCCCTCCATGAGAGTCTGGCCTCCGCGGAAAAGGCAGCCATCGCTGGAGGCCATCTGCTCATTCAGCGCTCTCCACACCTGGGTGTTGCTTCCAAGGAGTGACCTGGGGTGGGCCCGACAGCGAGAATCACAAGGTAACGAAGAGGAAACACAAAGAGGCGGCAGTGACTCAGAGGGTGGCCCGGGGCAGGAAGGAAGCTCCGGTGCCTGGTGTGATGGGTGGGGTGGGGGAGCCGGGCCTGGCATCGGAAGGCCCTGAGCTCTGGCTCCAGCCTTGCCGTGTCTTCTGGGGAGGGGGTGCTGCGGACAAGTCCGTTCCCTCTGAGCCTCGGTTTCTTCATCTGTGAAACAGGCTTGCTGGGACCTGCCTTAGAGGGTTGTTAGGAGAAATACATACGATGTATGTATGTAGAGAGGCCAGTGGTACAGGGTAGGTGATAAAACGATGTTGGTGGGATTAATGAAATAACTGAACGAGAAAATGTTACTCAAGATTCCAAAATATCATTATTGCACCTACTATTTATTATGATGGTGCGCAAGAATGCAACAGTCGGGAAGCATCCTAAGAGAGGAGGCCCTTTCCCTTTCCTCTCCCACTCCTACTAGCAGGGATACAGCTGTGATGGCTGGAATGAAAGCAGCTATTTTGGACTATGAAGTGGCTTGGGGAATGGAGCCTTCACATAGCAGGGCACCAAATGTAAGAAGCCTGGGTCACGGAAAGCAAGGAGCATGGTTTCTTATCACATATGCAGGACTTTTACATGAAAAATAAACACATTTCCATTTTATTTAAGAAAGTATTCTGCAAACTATAAAGATTGTTGTTGTTCAGTCACAAAGTCCTGTCCAACTCTTTGAGACTCCATGAACTGAAGTACGCCAGGCTTCCCTGTCCTTCACTATCTCCCAGCATTTGCCAGGCTCATGTCCTACCGAGTTGGTGATGCCATCCAACCATCTCATCCTCTATGAAGACCCTGAGCTCCATTATCCAGAGTCAAGGACAAGTGAATTAACTTTTTGCTGCCTTTTTCACCTTTAAAATGGGTCCAGCTTTTATTATTATTTTGATGATTGGCCTTCGTTTTGCTCTTACCCTGCAATCATTCCTTTAAGTTCACTGTCATCGTTCAATACTCCATACTCCCGGGTGCCTGCCTTCCCCACCCCATCCCCGCACTGTACACTTTCCACCTAGGCTGGGGGTCTTCTGTGTGCAGAATGGGACGCTTATAGAGCCCTGGGGACCAGAGGATCTTAAACTGTTGATTGCAGCTCTTACCCAGCGTTGGCTGGCCCTACCACCCCCTCCCTCCAGCCTCCCTGCTTGAATGCTCCCAGGGTGAGCTGACGGTCACCTCACATGCAGCCTGATCATTTCTGGCCAGCTCTTCATACCAAGAAGCATCTCCCAGAAGTGAGCACCGACTGTATGCCCTGGGGCTTCCCCACCCACCTGGGACTGTCCCGGCTTTGGCCCTGCAATCTCAAATCTCCGAAGCCCTCCACTCTGGGTAAACTGAGGTACTTGTCCCTCTAGGGCAGGCTTTCCAAGTGCATTCATTTTCCAGGGAAAGAATCTGCCAGCAATGAAGAAGATGTGGGTTCGATCCCTGGGTTGGGAAGACCCCCCTGGAGAAGGGAATGGCTCCCCTCTGCAGTATTCTTGTCTGGAGAATCCCATGGCCAGAGGAGCCTGGCAGGCTATAGTCCGGGGTGGTCACAAGAGGTGGACATGACTGAGTGACTTTCACTTACTTATTCAACATCTGACACCAAGGAATGGAGTTGATGCTGGTGCTAGAAGGCCAGACGTGACTTAAGTAGGTGAAGAAGTGATGACAAGAGGAAGTCCAGCCCACAGGAAAGTCATGTGCAAAGGCCCTGCAGCCGGGAGGAGCTGACGCATGAAGGAATTTGTCTGAAGGAAGTCTAGCATGACTGGAGCAGGGGGAAAAGGAGGCAGCACAGAGGACCCCAGGCAGGGCTGTGCAGGCCGCGGGGAGGACTCAGGTGCTACTCTGCAGGTGGGAAGGGGACTCCCGTGGATGACAGCCGTGGCTAGCTGTCCGTGTGCCCGGATGGCTGCTTCAGTGCCCAAGCGTGGCTACTTTCTCAGCTCCCCAGACCACAGTGGGTGAACCTGGGTAAGGAGACAGCTGCCTGGGCCATCTGCCTCTTGTCCTGGCCCCTGCTGCCTCCGCCGCAGGTGGAGCTTGGCTCTCGGGGCCCTTCAGGGAGCAGCCCCACTTCTGTCCCCGCCCCCGCCCCCGCTATAGCCCAAGAGCCGGTTTCTCCTCCCGAGACACGGGTTTTCTCTGCAGTACAAAGTGACGTGATGGTCCTTATCCCTAGGGATGCGGTCACGACAAAGTGAATGAAGCACCTCAGGACGCACTGGGTGCAGAGCTGGGGCCAGGTGAAGAGCGGAGGGGGGCAGCGTGGCCTGCAGGTAGCCGCCCCTTCCGCGGCCGTGCGGTCTGGACTGGCTGCGTGGCGTCTGCACACAGACCTGCTTCCGGGACCTCTGTATGCATCGAAGCAGCGAAGCAGCGGGATGATGGCAAAGATAAAGGGTGACGACTTTCCGCGAGGTGCCCGTGTACTCAGCCCTCTTAGAATCTCATTTTCTCACTCAAGGGTGAAACCCACTTGCAGCAGTTTAGCTGGTGAGAAAGCTGACACCTGAGGACATGAAGCAGTTTGGGAGAAGCCGCCCCATGGGTCAAAGGGCTGCCGAGACCTGCAGCTGGGCCTCCCAGGCTGGTCGTGGCACTGAGATGCGGTGGAGAGTCAAAGCTAGAGAGGCCGAGGGCGCCCGGCCCAGCCCGGCTGGGCTCCTTCTAGAAACATCTCTTTGGAAACTTAAAAAAAAAAATATCCTCATGATTAGACGATAAGTGGAGGGGCAGGCACCATGCAGACTTCTGAGCTGAGAGCGGTTTCTTCTCCACAGGTCCTTCCGATAACCAAGAATGGTGGGTTTCCTTCTGCCCATTAAACCTGAACCCGGCTTATCATTTTCTGACATGTTATGGGGTTATTTTGAATTGTCAGCAAGGGGCTCTGAGCTACAGGAGTTGGCGGGCACCCCATAAGTGCTCTTGTTTGAGCCCCGTGATATGATCGGGGTGGTCTTATCAAGAGAGACCCAAGGAAAGAACACTGGCACGTTTTATCCCCTTCCAAGTTGTGTTTCGATTCTGCCTTCTGGGCCGGGTTCCTGGAGAAACACATAGGAGACCATATTTGGGATTATTGAGTTCTTTGAATTTTATGAGCATTAAAGAATTTTTCTCGGCACGGTGTCTAAGGTTCTGTTTCTGCGGTGGGGAGGTTGCACGTGGCTGGGGAGAAGCCGGCAGATCTGGCTGCTTGCGGCTGCTTGCGGGCGCCTCAGCCTCTCTGGGTCACCTCCCCTCCTGCTGAGATGAGATGTGTGAGCTGAGAACAGACCTCTGAGGCTTGCCGAGCACTACTTGCGTGCCTGGAGCCAACCTGGACACTGCCATGTGCGTTCAGCCCTCGAAACAGCCTGGTTGGACGGATCAGGAAAGGGAAGCTCAGAGACTCTGAGTAACTCTCTCAAGGGCACACAGCCTGCAAGTAGTCCCACCAGAGTTTGCATGTATATCAGCGTCTGTACAGATTGTACTTCTGACCACCTCTCTTTTATTTATTTATTTTTTAAAGATTTTTGATGTGGACCACTTTTAAAGTCTTTATTGAATTTGTTACATCATTGTGTCTGGTTTATGTTTCTGGTTTTTTGGCCCTGAAAATAAGGCATGTGGGATCCCTGACCAGGGATCGAACCTGCAGCCCCTTCATCGGAAGGCAGAGTCTTAACCTCTGAACCGCCAAGGATGTCCCTCCCTTTTTACTGTCCAGTGGATGCTTACAAGTGCCAGGGACTTGTACCTCACAAGCCAGCTTTTCAAAACCCCTTTCCAGGGTTATAAAATGTAGCCACTACAGAAAAAAGTTTTTTGTTTAGTCACTAAGTTGTGTCTTTCTCTTTGTGACCCCATGGACTGCAGCATGTCAGGCCTGCCTGTCCCTCACCATCTCCCAGAGTTCACTCAAGTTCATGCCCATTTGAATTACTGATGCCATTCAACCATCTCATCCTCTGCCGCTTTCTTTTTTTGCCCACAATCTTTCCCAGCATCAGGGTCTTTTCCAATGAATTGGCTTTTTGCATCAGGTGGCCAAAGTATTGGCGCTTCAGCTTCAGCATCAGTCCATCCAATGAATATTCAGGGTTATTTCCTTTAGGATTGACTGGCTTGATCTCCTTGAAAAAAGTTTGCTTCCTCCATAAGTTAAACATGGAATTACACATGACCCAGCAATTCCACTTCTAGGGTGTTGCTAACCACCAAAAACCCAGGGCCAACTCATCCTGGACCAGTTCGGGCCACCTGGCTTCCCTGGGCCTGCCCCTATAGTTCCAGACTGTCAGGGTTCAAGGCCACCTAGGGGGCCGCCCCCCCCTCCCAAAGCTGAAGAGAGAAAGTGGCCCCACCTGGGCCTAATGACTGGAATGGGGAGACTGGGAAAAAAGCAGGGACCCAAGAAACAAAAGCCGCGCCTATACCTCTGAGATCCTGCACACAGTCTGGTCCAGGGTTTAGGTGGCCCAAAGCTAAACGTGTTCAAACAAAAGATCTTAGATGAAGGTTCACTGCAGCTTTGCTTACAGCACCAAATCGTGGAGACAATGCAAGTGTCCACAGCAGAGGAATGGATGAACAGACTGTGGCGTCTCCACGACCCGGAAGATGCTTCATCCATAAAGAGGGCTGACGCTCTGACATGGGCTACACCATGCATGAACGCTGAGCACACGGCTCCCAGGGAGAGAAGGTGATCACCACAGGCTGCAGACGGTAATTTCGTTTCTGTGAATTCTCAGAAATTCCAGAGCTGGGGAGATTGAAAGCCGATTGGTGAGTGCCAGGGTTCAGGACGGGGGGGAATGGGCTGGCTGCCATGGATACAAGGTTTCCCTTTGGAGAGATGGAGATATTCTGGAACGAGATGGTGGTGATGGCTGAACAACATCATGGATTCATCAAATGACGCTGAACTGTGCAAATGGAAAAGCTGAATTCTATGTGTGGTGGTCTTTGCCACAAGTTAGCCAATCCCTCAGAGGCATGAGGAGCCTGAGGCTGGGTCCCACACCAGCAGCAGTCTCGGGGGAGGATGGGGAAGGCTGGCGAGGAGGTGGTGGGCTGTGGGCGAGAGACCTGGGATGCAGACACGCGTCTTCGCTGGACTTGGCAGGAAACACCCCTGGGTGTGAGATGTAAACACCCCCTCCATCAGCCCAAGAAACCTTCCACAGAAGGTTCCCTCTGCAGATTCTCTGATGCAAGCTGTCTTGTCATGAGAGGGAAGATAGCAGGGTTTCGAGGTCAAGGCTGGTGCGGAGGAGAAGCGAGGAACATCGGCAGGAGTGGCTAGGGGCCTCGCCCCCTCTTGTCTGTGCCCTGCAGAGCTTCAGTAACAGCCGGCAGTGAAGGACTTTCAAACCCCTCGTCACGGGCAGCAGTCACACCTTGTCCTTCCACGTCCGCCCAGGCCCACGGCGGGCAGAGACTGTGTGCGCGGTCTCAGGGATGCAGGCACGGCTTTTGCTTCTTAGGTTCCAGCTTTTTTCCAGTCTCCCCACTCCGATCATGAGGCCCAGGCGGGGCCAGTTTCTCTCTCCTGCTTTGAGGGGGCTGGCCCCCTAGGCAGCCTCGAGCCCTGGCTGTCTGGAACGACAGCGGCAGGCCCAGGGAGGCCGGGTGGCCCGTACTGGTCCAGGGTGAGTTGGCCCTGGGAGTGTTGTTGGGAGCCTGCGTGAGACACGGACTGGAGAATCTGGTGTATCTTTGTCACCTGCCCCTTGGGGTGAGCAGGGGGTGGCCGAGAAGAGAGATACAGCTTCCTAACCAGATCCAGCGGGGCGGGGCTTGGTGGACGCCCTCGCCTCCGCAGCAATCTGACCTGGTGGTTCTCGTCTCTAAAACTGGTTAAGTTTCTGTTATTTGCAATCAGAAGCACCCAAAGATGGCGGGGCTGTGGGAGATTCTACCTGTGCCGTGGGCCGGGGTGGCCGCTGTTTGATTTAGCAGCAGCTGATGGACAGGGAGGATGGGGAGATTGGGTCTGCCCGCTAAGAGAACGCATGTGGGGGTCCCTGAGAGGGCAGAGCAGGGTCGTGCTCATCTGCCCTGTGGCCGGGGGGTTCACACCTCTTCGAAGAGAAAGCTCTCTCAACTGGCCAGTGGGCAGTCCTGCCCTTGGCAGCTGCCAGCCGAGGGTGCGGCTCCACCTCTGTGATCTTGGGCTGGACTCGTGGCCTCGAGGCCTCAGTATGCTTACCTGTAAGTCAGGGGCCATGTCGTCCAACCCCAGGCATGTGGCCCTGAGTACCACCCCCTGGGTGTCAGATGTCCTACTGCTTATTGGCCCTGCCTGCCTCAGTTTGCCCGTCTATAAACTGGGATAATAAGGGTGCCTCCTTCCCAGGGCAACTGCGCAGCAGATGGCTTTGTCAGTGCTCAAAATGTCACCAGGAGAACATGAGCTGTCACCGGTCCTTAGCAGGGCTGTGGTAAGGACACGGAGAGCCTGGCAAGGGCACAGAGGTGCTTGCTAATGGGGCCTCCCCTCTGCAACCCCCTTCCCAAGTCATTCCAGGAGTCAGAGGTGGCTGGAGCTGGCCTGCCCCCAGAGGGGACCCATCTGTCGCCTGGTGACAGCCGTGCCTGCAGCCCTTGCCTGCTCCTTAGCGGTGATGCCAGCGTCCAGGAATGCCTGGACCTTCAGTCTCTTCTCCGGGAGCTCATGCATTGTGGCTGAAAAGATAAATGAATGTGTCAAGCCTTGCCGGCTGCTGATGAAGGCCTCGGCAAACACAAGCACCCCACCCGCCCAGGCGCCTCATTCAAAATGGGGTGTGAAGGAGGCCCAGCAGGGGCTCTGGCGGCCCCCTCATCTGTCCTGCTGGAGTCCCCTCATCTGTCCTGCTGGGAGCCGGCTCTGGCCTGACCCGGCCTGACCCTGGGCGAGTGTGGGGCTGTGCAGACCCTCCATGACTCTCCCTCCTGCACCAGGACCCCCGTGGTGGCCCCTCCTCACTCTCTCCTGCCTCCCTGCCCACCCTCCGCTTCAGTTACCCTGAAGCTCCTATAGATCCCACCTGGCCCCATTATCTTTGCCCAGGTGGCTGCTGGAGGGGGCACAGAAAACTGAAGGAGGCTGACATCTTTGGGAATTTGGAGAAAGGCAAATTTGAATTAAAATAAGACCTAGTTAGATCTAGAAATCTTGATGTTAAAAAAGAAAAAAAAAAGCAAGATGTTAAATTAAATCTGTGCCCCTGATTTTACCCCCTTGGGAAGGAGCTGCACTCATTAACCAAGGAGTGGCTCATTTATATGATTTCTGACCTAGATAGAACCCAGAAGCCTCCCGCCTCAAGCGCTGAGCGCGGGACAAGGGTTCCAGAGACGGTGCGGAGCCGGGGCCTGATGTCCCAGCCAGCTTCGGGATGTGGGACCCCACAGTGCCCCGGAGCCGCCAGCTCGGAGAGCCCGGGCTTGGTCTCGGCTCTGCAGCCTCCGTCTTCCGATTCTTATTCTCTTATTGAATCTGGGTTTTTAGGTGAAGTCTGGAGGAGCGTGAGCTCGCGCAGAGGCCCCGGATGCAGGCTTGCCCTTCCCTGTCAATACACAGCGGCCCGAGCTGTGGGGCGTCTCGACAGGGAGGCAGGCGAGGCCCCGTGAGCTCGGGCCACCCCGTTGTGAGCAGGTGGGCCCCTCACGCCCCGGGAGCACAACTTCATCCAGCCACAGGAAACACACCCTGCCAAGGCCTGTCACCCGCTTCCTCCACCGGCCACCGCCCGCGTCAGCCCAGCGCTCAATCCGACACCCTGGATGTAGGAGGCGGGAGACGGGGAAAGGAACACTTCAGACCGTGTGAGCAGAGTTTCCACTGCCCGGGTGAAGACAAAAATACACACACGTGCATGAGCTGTGAGACGTGAACTGTGTCGTTTCCATGATTCTGTGCACGTGTTAACATGCACGTCCCCTCCCAGTACGTATTTTTATTGGAGTACAGTTGATTTACAATGTTTCAGTTGTACACCAAAGTGATTCAGATATATATATGAATTGCTTTTTTGGATTCTTTTCTATTATAGGTTATTACAAGATATTGACCATTATAGTTCCCTGTGTTACACAGTAGGTCCTTGTTGCTCATAATGTATAGATGTGTATTTAAGTCTTTTAATTTTGTATTGGAGCATATTTGCTTAACAATGTTGTGTTAGTTTCAGGTATATATCACAGTGATTCAGTTGTACATATACATGTGTCTATAATTTTTCAGATTCTTTTCCCAGATAGGTTATTACACAGTACTGACTAGAGTTCCCTATGCTATACAGCTGTTTAGTCGCCAAGTCGTGTCCGACTCTTAGTGACCCCGTGGACTGTAGCCTGCCAGGCTCCTCTGTCAACGGAATTTCCCAGGCAAGAATCCTGGAGGGGTTGCCACTTCCTGCTTCAGGGGATCTTCCCAGCCCCAGGGAATCGACGCTTATCTGCAGGCTGATTCTTTGCCGCTGAGCCATCGGGGAAGCCCCGTGATGTACAGCAGGTCTTTGTGTCCCAGGCTCTTTTATTTGAATTCAAATCTGGCCCCACACAAGATAGCACAGTAAAATACGTGCTCATGATTTAAAATTCTAACTCTACTTCATAGCAGCATTTATCAGCGAGGGGAAAACACGATAGGCAGAGAAAGACACCGCGGAGGAAAGGCGCGGCTTTGTGGCCTGGTGCTTTTTGACCAGCACCTGCAGCTCCAGCTGGCTGATTTCACGTCCGTTTCCCTGGTGGCCAGCTCTGGAGGGACGGCATGTGTTCACTCCTGCCACGATGCTGAGGTCACTTTGCCCATGGGTGCCCCTGGCACAGGCAGGAATACTGAGGCCTCTGCTGCCCCCGCCTCTCCAGCACCCTGGGCTCATGGCCTTTACCCTTTAAGACTCAGCCCCCACCCTCTCCCTGGGGCCGGGTTCCTGCCGCACCTCTGGCCCTGGCGGTCGCTGTGGCCTGTAGAATCTGTCCGGCTATGGGGCCACTGCTCCCAGCTGTGGGCTGGTCCCTCCAAAAGGCTCCCCCTGCCCACAGCCTCAGTGCTGCTGTGTGCTAAGTCACTTCAGTCGTGTCTGACTCCGTGTGACACCGCCCCCCCCTCCCCTCAACTAGGGACTGTAGCCCACCAGGCTCCTCTGTCCATGGGATTCTCCAGGCAAGAATACTGGAGTGGGTTGCCCCTGCCCCAGGGGATCTTCCCCACCCAGGGATCAAATGTGCGTCTCTCGTGTCCTCTGCATCAGCAGGAGGGTTCTTTCCCACTAGCGACCCCTGGGAAGCCCTCACAGCTTCAGTGACTCCCCACGATTTGTGGGATTGAACTCACCCTCCTGGATAGGTTCTAGGTCCCTCCACCCCTCCACCCCCGACTCCAGCCTCATCTCTGACCTCTTTGGGGCTAACCTCCTCTCTCTCCCACTGGGTACCCCTTACCATCGAAACACACCCTCTGGGCTTTTTTTAGGCTGTTCCCTCGGCCTCGAAGATCTTCCTGCCTCCCCCACTGGCCTGTTCCTTTGCAGCCAGAGACTCTCAGAGAGAAGGACACCTCTCCTCCCTGACACCCATCTAGGAAGCCGCCCCCGCTCCGGCCCTGGGCTTCCCAGCTCACCAGCTCTCTCCGTCTCTCTCTCACCGTCTCTCCATCTCTGTCTCTCTGTCTCTCACTGTCTCTCCGTCTCTGTCTCGCCGTCTGTCCATCTCTGTCTCGCCGTCTCTCTGTCTCTGTCTCTCCATCTCTCTGTCTCTTTGTCTCTCCGTCTCTCTCACCGTCTCTCCATCTCTGTCTCTCCGTCTCTGTCTCACCAGCTCTCTGTCTCTCTCTGTCTCTCTCCTCTCACCTCTCCTCATGTTGTCACAACTGAACTATGCCTTTGACTTGGCCCAGTGTGATGCCCTCTAGTTAGTGAGCTCAAGAAAATGCTTTTATTGTTATTATTACTTTTTAATTAATTAATTTTTTTTACTTTACAATATTGCATTGGTTTTGCCGTACATTGACTCGAATCCGCCATTGGTGCACATGTGTTCCCCATCCTGAACCCCCTCCCACCTTTGCGACTATCAGCCACTGTCACTATAGTATAAATTGGTTTGTTCAGCATGCTTTCCTTCTAACACCCCAAAGCACTGAGAGGACAGGGTCTCTAGGGGATCCCACGGCCCTGAGCAGGGTGGAACGAGAGGGCACTGGGACAGATGAGGCTGCCCAGGGCTTCCCAGGCGGCGCCAGCGGGAAGGAACCTGTCTGCCAATGCAGGTGCCATCTCTCCCAGTTCAAATGGTCCTGATGGGCCAGTCCCGACTGGAAGACAGATGAGGAAAAAGCCACCTTCCTCTCCCCCCACCACAATGCTTACCCCCAACTCTGCCCCACACTCAGGGCCCCCTCTCAGTACCTGGAATTCAAGCAATTACATTCTGCACTGGAGTTCAGGGTGTCAAGTGGGGTGAAATGCCACTCTTTATTGCTATTAAGGCAAGGAAAGTGTCACTTGTTTCTCTGACCATGTGGAAAAAGGGGGAAGCAGTCTAGAGAAGCGTTCTGTGAGTGGGCTCTGGAGCGGATGGGGAGGCTGGGCCATCTCTCTCTCCAGTGCCCCGAGGAGTCGTACTGAAGGGGAGTGGGCAGACATGTCCAGGGCGCCGGAGCCTCCTGGGGGAGAAATGGAAGCCCTGCCCCCTTGAAGATGCTCTTAGGTGGATGGGGTTGGTTCCAACCAAGGTCACTGGCAACAGAGGGACCAAGGACCGCCCCCCTGTCCCCTCAGGTGTCAAAGGGACCCCATCTGCATTCTCCCCAGCTGACCTGAAGGTTAAGGGAGCTGGGGCTCCCACAGTGGGGCTCCTGCTGGGGAGAATGACGAGCCCTTGACTCCATGGGATCCTGAGTGCGGGACCCTCCAGGACCTGAGCAGGGGTCCCCAGCCCAGGCAAGCAGCAGGGACGCTCTGAGACTGTGCTCAACAGCGACGCCATGTGGCAGCAGAAGAGGCTGTTGTTCAGTCGGTCCGGCTCTATGCGAGTCCATGGACTGCAGCCCGCCAGGCTCCTCCGTCCTTCACTGTCTCCCAGAGTTTGCTCAGATTCACGTCCACTGAGTTAGTGAGTGTATCTAGTCATTTTATCCCCTGCCGCCCCCCTTCTCCTTTTGTCTCCAACTTTTCCCAGCATCAGGGTCTTTTTCAGTGGGTTGGTTCTTCATAGCAAGTGGCCAAAGTATTGGAACTTCAGTTCAGCATCAGTCCTTCCAGTGAATATTCAGGACTGATCTCCTTTAGGATTGACTGGTTTGGTCACCTTGCTGTCCAAGGGACAAGAGTCTTCTCCAGCACCCCCATTTGAAAGCATCAGTTCTTCAACACTCAACCATCTTTATGGTCTGACTCTCACATCTGTACATGACTACTGGAAAAACCACAGGGTTGATATACTGATCTTGATTGGCAAAGTGATGTTTCTGCTTTTTAATATGCTGTTTAGGTTTGTCAAAGCTTTCCTTCCAGTGAGCAAGCGTCTGTTAATTTCATGGCTGTAGTCACTGGGAATTTGGGTGTGGCATGGGCTCTGCATGCCGCGTAGGACGCAACACTTCGGGCTTGTGAGGTTCTTGGACTCTCACATCGGTGGAGGGGGATTTGAGAGGAAGATTCTAGGCTTCTGGCTAAGATGGGGGACGATGAGACAAAGAACTGGAAACTACAAAGGAAGCTTCGGTATCGAGGTGGGTGCCGGTCACATCCTCTCAGGGGACACGTGTATGGGCCTGGCCTGGCAACTCCCAAACTGTTTAGCACAGAAATAGAGGTGGAATTTCCTGCTGGCACAAAAGGCCGTCTTCCAGTGGAGCTCGGCCAGCCCCCTCCAGGGCTCCTGACCTTCCAAAGAGCCCTATGAGACACCTCAGTCACTCACCTGCCTCGCTGCGCTGAGCTGCGGTCTGACACCCGGCCTTCACCAGCTCTCCTGGGGGCCGCGGGGGGTGTCTCCCCTGACCTCCCAGCTCTGCAGCAGCCAGACTGGAGGCCATTCGTGGTCAAGGCAGGGACTTGCCTCGCCTTGTCACACTTGGAGGGGAAACCCCTCTGTTCTCAAGAATGCCTGCCCCCCGCGTCTGGCTGTCCTGCCCTAGTCTGTCCTCCGCAGGCCTGTGGTCCCTCTGCAGCAGAGGGGTGGTCTGTCTGAGTCCCCGCTGGGGGGTCTGACCTCCGGCCCTGGGGACCGCTGCCGTGTCACAAGGCTGACCCAGCCTGCGAGCCTAACGGCAGATTGCCCGATGGGCCAGTCTTGTATTTACCCACGGGACTGGGTCCTGTGCGGGGACCCTGGCATCCTATGTCTCAGGGAGCAGGACTCAATGGACCCCTACTCCTCCACCAGAGGACACGGCAGGTCACAGGGGGGCAGGGGGCTCCGTCTTGAATGCCAGGTGGGCGTGGTCAGACTCCCCAGGGTCCCCCGTGCCTCTCTGCACCCCTCTCGGCCCCGTGTCTGGGGGGCTGACCAGCAGGGATGGCACGGGCCCCCATCCCACCCTTGCCTCTGGTCGAGTTGAACCGCTGGCGGCTGGCGGAAGGCGGTGGGAGAGGCTGAGGAGTTAGTCCCGGCTCCTCGCTGGCCACGGCCGAGTTCCTCTCCCCACGTGCCCTGTCCCCTTGCTGCAGTGCCTCCCCGACCTCTTGGGTCTGAGGATACGGGCTCCCCACCCACTGATGTCCACCCTGGGGACCCTGGGCAGCTCCCCGAGCCCCTCTGGTTTCAGCTCGCACCTACAACAAGTTTCCTTTATTAAATGTGCTCAGATCCCCCTTGCGCGTGGGCCGTGTCCGCTCTCTCTGTGGGAGGGGTCTCAGCCTTTGGAGAGGTGGCTGGGCTGCGCAAGTATGAGACGGCGCTCTCTCTGTTTGAAATCTGTCCCTTATCACAGCCACTCCTTGTCCTGCGGTCAGCCCAGCCTGCCCGACTCGCCCCGTGGTGACTCAGCCATGCAGATGCCAGAGAGCCATCCGGCCCCCAGCACCCCCCCCACCCCAATCCACCCTGTGTCACCATCCCTCCAGCCTCCTGGAGGTTCAGGCCCTTGTCCTCCAGGCACACGGGTTACTCAGGGGCCCCTCAGTGGCCAGGCCCAGGCACGGACTTGTATCACTCTGCTGCGCTGATAGAGGGGCTCGTGTGTGCAGAGAGAGCCGGGGCTGGGAACCGAACAGGCCAGGGCAGGGCTGGGGCAGGCCCTCCTCTCCGCTTGTTCGCGGAGGGGAGGGGAGCAAAATCTGGAGGCCTTTGTACTCTGACTGTCCGGAGGTCGGTGGGGAGAGGTGCTTGCTGAGACTTCCTCTGTCAACTTGGAATTCCCCTCCTAGCCGTGATACACAGCCCACCATGTGAGAAGGAGGCTGGCCTGACAGTCAGGAGAAACTGCAGCCTCACTTGGGAATCAGCCAGGCTGTGAATCAGAGTCATCTGGAGAGATTTTAAAAGTACAGGTGCCCGGGGTCAGCTTAGGGAGGACGGTGGGATGGGGTGGGAACACCTGGGTCAGCTGGGCTTACTGAGAAGCACAAGCTGAAGCCTGGGGATATTTCCATGAATTGTGATGCTCGGAACATCAGCAACTGGGGTTTCTGGAACATTCTGGAATGTCCCAGAATGTTCAACATGCCAGGCGGGGACCACAAACCAACTTGGGATTTCATCTCTTTTTGTAATTGTAGAACATGGAAATGCTTGAGTCTGGATGTGTGTCCTTTTGTCCAACTGTGGGGTGCGGCGGTGGGGGCCTCCAGGCCACGTGGCAACTTTATACAGGTCAGGTGAAGGTGCCCCACCCACCGTCAGAGCTGAGCGACATGCAGACCTACGATGCCCGCACCATGGACGATGCCCTGAGCTGCAGGCCCTTGGGCAGCCCATGGAGGGCATTCGACGTGGGCTCCAGGCTTCCAGGGAAGGCCAGGAGAACTCCGAACTTGGTTTTATTTCTAGGCTATTTGGACAATTTCAACAGGGAACAGAGGAGAGACACCCCCGTGTCCCTCAAATTCACACGTTGGAGCCTGATCCCCAATGGGATGATGCTGAGACCTCTGGGATGAGATTAGGGTTACAGGAGGTCATGAGGACAGGGCCTCACTCACCCAGAGTAGACAGCCTCCAACATCCCATGAGACATGTCTTTTCTCTGCCAGATGCTCTTGTTGAGCTGCTCATGTCGGGGCTGTGAGCTGAGCTCCCCCTCGTCTGCCCGCCTCCCAGCTGGAGCCTCTTCTCCCCTCTTAGCACAGATAAAGGCCTCCGGCCAAGCAGGGCCGTGAGCAGCTGTGCTAATCCTCACCCTACTCCTGGGGTCTGTTTTGTTACACATGGAAAAGCTCAGAGGGGAAGATCAAACCACGCACAATCTGAAGGCAACTTTGATTAGTCTTTAATTCATCATTGTTGTAAAGCATCTTTCCATAGTATTGGGGTTCCCCTCTCTGGAGATTCACTCATCCGCTAACTTGTCCAACCACCCACATATGCATCCATCCATCCATCCACCCACCCATCCATCATCCATCCACCCACCCACGTATCCATCCATCCATCATCCATCCATTTACCTACATATCCATCCATCCATCATCCATCCATCCATTATCCAATCGTCCACCCTATATTCATTCATCCATCCTTCTATCCATCCACCCACCCATCTATCCATCCATCATCCATCCATTCACCTACATATCCACCCATCCATCTATTCATCCATCCATCCATCCATCCATCCATCATCCATCCACCCACCCACATATCCATCCATCCATCATCCATCTACCCACCCACGTATCCATCCATCTATCATCCATCATCCATCCATTTACCTACATATCCATCCATCCATCATCCATCCATCCATTATCCAATCGTCCACCCCATATTCATTCATCCATCCTTCCATCCATCCACCCACCCATCTATCCATCCATCATCCATCCGTTCACCTACATATCCACCCATCCATCTATTCATTCATCCATCCATCCATCCATCCATCATCCATTATCCATCCATCATCCATCATCCTTCCATCCACCTATAACTCTTCCTCCCTCCCTGCCTCCTTTCATCATCCCTTCCATCCATTTAGCTACCCATCTACAATCCAGCCTCCCTTCCTCCCCGCTTTCTCCCTTCCTCATCTCCTGCCCTTCTCGCCTCCTTTTCTCCTGTCCGCTAAGTAGCTGCTGACCTACTTAGATGGCAGGTGCCATCTCTACCAACCTTGATTAGCTCCCACGAGGAAATGAGTCTTTCCTGATTGAGGCCCCTGAGGCCAGAGGCCTGCATCGCAGGGACCAGCCTCCGGGGAACGGTGAACAACACGAGCCTGCCCAGTCCTATGACCTCCGCAGATTCTGACCTGGAATTGTCTTCCTGTGGCTCACATTTGCTGCGTTGCTTCACACTTTGGGTTCTTTAGGGCAAGAGCCAGCCTCGCTGGGAGTCTTAGCCATCTAAGCTGGGGTGAGTTCGGCTTCTGCCAAGTGAGGCCTGAAAGCTGGTGGGTACAGCCAGCTTCATTCCGGACAGGAGGTGATGCCTGAAGAAGGTGGAGGAGGTGGCCCAGGATAGGGTGTGGGTGGGTGCCAAGGAAGACCCTTCATTGTGCCCCAGGAGGTCCTGCCGCTTGGCTCTGGAGCAGGATACCCCCAGAGGAGCAGGCGGGGGTCTTGCGAGCAGATTCCTCCCTGGTCTGGGGCACGGGTCCCCAGCCTCTGGAATCTAATGCCTGATGGTGTGTGATGGGGCTGATGTAATGAGCGTATAAATAAAATGAATGTAATGTAAATAAAGTAAATAAATGCAAGACGAAGGAGCCTGTGTACTCAGGTCCATGGAATCTCAGAAGAGTCAGGCTCAGTGACTAAACAGCAACAAACAGATGTCATGCACTTGGACCATCCCAGAACCATCCCCCTGCTCCTGGTCCATGGAAAAATCGTGTTTCACGAAACCCGTTCCTGGTGCCAAAAAGGCTGGAGGCCGCTGGTCTGGGGGCCTCTGCCTTCTCCCAGCTCCAGGCCCCTCTGGCCGGGGAGGCCAGACCTACAGCCCAGGCCACAGTGGGGGGTGGCATGCCCCGCACTGCCTTGAGTCAGCACAGGCAGAACTGCGGCTGCCCCAGCCACGAGAAGCGCAGCCTTTACTGCGACTCCCCGGCCTGTGCCGGCCTGTTCTGCCTCAGCTTCCCCCGAGTTCCATCTTCTCCTCCCACCTGGGCCGGGAGCCCCTTGGGCCCTGTCCAGCCACGCGGGGACCTAGGGCCCTCATGCCAGCACTTTGCACCCCAGGCCCCACCCGGGCCACCCACGTCAGGCCCCCGAGGTGAATTCAAACGAGGGACTGTGTTTTCTCTCCAGGTGCTGGCGACTGTGTCAACAGGGAGTCAGCGATTCCCAGGAAAACGCTTCCTCGTCAGGTGGTGAACGCGTTCCTAGTGTCTTCACCGAGTCTGCACAGCAGGGCAAGGTTGGATTCCTTTCTGTCGAGATGGACGGTAACCGGCCCCCGCTCATGCGAGAAGAACAGCATGTTTCCACGAGGTCACTGACCCCTTTGCTGATGCTGGAGAATCAGAAGACCTCTTGCTTGGATCCACCTTCAAACGGTGGGCCTAGGTGGTGGGGAAAGAAGGTCTCAAGTTTTTTAGTGACAAGCCCAAAGGTGAGAAACCAGGAGGGGCTGTCCAGGGCCCACGATGCCCGGTGGGCCCACCCAGGGCCGGGTCCCCCGCCCTTCCCACCAGCCTGGGGCACACGGCGGCCTAAGTGGCCGAGCCAAGCCTCTCGGGAGTTTTCTGCTCATCGGGGCCTGTCCTGGAGGGACTCCCAGTGCTGGCTTCCGGCTCTGGCCTGAGTCAGTCCCTGTAATAGCCTCCCCCGGGGACCTGGTCTCTCCATTGCAGGAGGCAGCGTGGGAAACGGCCGCCGCGCTGATATGGACTCCCGCCCCCCTGCAGCCTGGTCCCGGGGGGAGGGGGGAGAGGGGAGGGCCATGGGGGCCGAGCAAGCCTTCTGTCCTCTGGATCCATCCCGTGCCGGGTGGGGCTGTCCACTCCCCGTTGCCATGCCCGTGGTCCTCTCGGGCTCCTCTGCACCCCGCTCTCCTTAGGAACTCTGCTTACAAAGTTCTACCCTTTGGGATCCTTTCAAGGACATGCATCCTGCCCGCAAGACCAGCCTCACCCATATCCCCTGGGTCTGAGCAGTGACCGGACTCACCTGGTGTCCAGATGGCCAGCAGTGGCCTGCCCTTCTCTGGGGCAGGTCCTGTGTGTCCTCAACACACCTGGACCTTGCCGGCCTGCCCACTGGTCCCCGTTTGCCAGGGCCAGCCTTCGGAGGTCACCAGGTGTCACTGGCAGGTCCGGCTTCACCGTCCAGAATAGAAGCTGCTTGGGGTAGGGGGGTCAGTGGCCAGGCTGGGCAGTGCCTCGATAGCCACCGCAGTCTGGAATCTCTCTCTGCCTCTAGAAGATAGACCGCCCTTATCTGTGTCAATTTCATTCATTCATCTATCTGTTAGTGAAAAACTCACTCAGTCGTGTCTGACTCTTTGTGACCCCATGGACTGTAGCCTGCCAGGCTCCCCTGTCCGCAGGGATTTTTCAGGCAAGAATACTTGAGTGGGTTGCCGTGCCCTCGTTTAGGGGATCTTCCTGACTCAGGGATTGAACCCAGGTCTCCTTCACTGCAGGCAGATATTTTTTTTACCATCTGAGCCATCCTTTAGGAGCTATACAAGTGCCCAAGCCCTGCAGCCTTGGCCTCTTGGGGGTTAATAGGGGAGGTGGATGTTGAAAAAATTACAGAGACCTGTGAACATTGTCGTCTGGGACTTGCGGCGATGATGGCAAGGCCCCTGAAGTCAGGAGGGCGTGCCACACGGCACTGGTCCTTGCCAGGGAGGCTGAGGAACACCTCCCAGAGACCATCTGCTCGAGCTGAGATCTGAAGGCTGCCTGGAAGAATGGGAGACAAGCCACCCAGAGCTTCGGCCCAGGGCATGGCTGGTTTGCTTTTTAGGTGGAGCAAAGACTGGGGCGGGTGAGTGTCCAGCGGAGGTGAGGAGAGCAGGTAGGAAGCCAGGGAGGCTGTCCAGCTGTCCAGACAAGAGGTGATGTCCCCCGGGGCGGTGTGCGGGCAGAGGGCAGGAAAGGACACGTCTGCAGCATCTGGAGGCCGCGGTCCTTTCTAAGGTAAACCAGGTCATGGCGGGTCGGTCACTCTTGAGCTTGGTCTCCAGAGTAAGTGCCGCCTGGGCCTGGCTGCTGGCCTCCCACTCCTCATCACCCTGGCCTTTGCCCTGCTGGTTTCCCCCAGGTCTCTGCCTGTGTGGATTTGGACCTGGGATAAATCACTGTTGTTCTGTCTCGTGCCCACTGGCACTGCCCTCTGGGCAGGCCAAGGAGCGTGGCACCCTCTCGGGCTTTGTTTCCCAAGCCCGTCCTCCTGCAGCTGGCTTTCGTGAGCCTCTGTGCAATAAAGCTCTCTTATTCCCCGGATGGGCCTGTCTGAGTTGACCCTTCACAGGCCCGTGGAAGGAGGTCATAGGTGGATGGGGTCAAGGGCGGCTTCATACCTGCTCCCAGCACGGCGAGCCCGGCCCGGCCCATCCCACCCCCCTTGCCTCTGGGTGGCCCTGCCTTGTTGAGCAGAGTGGACGGTAACATGCAGCCAGCCGGGCATGGGGAGGAGAGCTTGACCTCAAGAGGGACCCTCGTCCTCTCCCTTCCCCTTTCCTGTGGGCCTCCCGACGGGCAGAGGCAGGTCAGTCACCCTGGGGCTGTGGTTCTCAGGGGGGTGGGGAGCCTGGTGACTTTATCCCCCAGGGACACTTGGCGATGTCTAGAGGCATTTTACTGGAAATAGGGGTGCTACTGGGGTCTAGCGGGGGGCAAGGCCACAGGTGCTGTTCACCTTCCTTCAGGACACAGGACGGAACCCACAGCAAAGGCCGTTCCGGGCCCAGATGTGAGCATCCTCCCCTGGGGGAAGCTCAGCTCAGCCTCACTGATTCATGGAGCTGGGGCCCCGGTGGCACTCACTCTGGTCCCTCTGGGGTGAGAGCGCTGGCCGTCTTTAATAAAGATTTTTTTTCCCCCTCGTCCTGAATAAAGATTTGCTGTGGGCACTGGGCTCCAGTTTGGGAAAGTGTTGAGTCCTGCCTCCCAGGCCACAGGCCTTGCACCAAGACCACAGAACCCAGCTCACCCCCGAGGCTGACTGAGCCTCTGTAACCGTTGCCAAAAGGCCCCCTGATCATCACTACCAAGCTTCCTGACTCCTAATTAGACAAAGATGCCCACTCCAGTAAACACCCTGTAGCGCCCCCACCAATCACCTGCCACCACCCTTCCAGCAGGGATCTGCTTTGTCTTGAGGCTATAAAACTTGGCTTCTAATCCACGAAAATCGTCAGCTCCCCCTGGTTGCTCAGGAGGTCAGCCTGCTGCGCTCGCAGTGCCCACATTATCTCTGCTCTTTGTTCTTAATAAACTCACTCCCATCTGAAATGCTCTCTGTCTGGAAACTCCTTTCCAACCCACATACGGACTGCCTCCAGAGAGAGAAGGCAGAGTGAGAACTGAAGCCCAGGCAGGAAAGGCTCCCGTCGCTGGGGACAGAGCCAAGCCCTGGACAGTGACATCCTGACCTGGCCCCTGCTGCCCTGGGGGTCTCAGAGGGCGGCCTCCTGACCTGGATGACCCCGGAACGTGGCTTTGGGGTGGGCCAGCACAACCAGGGCGGAGGGCATAGCGTATGCAAAGGCCCTGGGGAGTCCCTGCTGGTTGGGTGAACACACACGTGTCTGAGCTGAGAATACGGAAGAGGAAAAAGCCCCCTCCCATGGGCGCAGACGGCCCTGCCAGGCATCCTTGTCCCCCCACTCCCCCGGGGGCACCCTTACTCCCAGCACACGTTCATCTTGCTCTTTTCCTCATCTGTTTCTGGGGGAAGAACTCTGATGGAGTTGGATCACCTACATGAGAAATGGCAAATCCTGGGATCGCTGCCCCACGGTGCGGGGAGGACAACCCCTGTTCTCGCACTGTGGCCAGAAACAGCCCGAGGTAGCTGCGCTCAAAGCCTTTGGGTCTTCCCAGCAGCCCGACCACGGCCACCCAGCAGTCTGTCCCAGGACTGAGTGACCTGTGCTTGCTGCCCGGGTGGAGGGGCTGGGAGGGGGCAGGGCAAGGGACACAGCTTGGGGTCCTTTCCCTCAGGGACTCACGGCCAAGCCCGCCCTGGTGTTCAGGGAAGCTGAGCCCTGCGTGTCGTCCTGTGGGCACCCAGAAGGGCCAGACGCCCCAGGAGGGCTGGCTGGAGGACAGGACGTTTGTTCCGTGCGGATCCATCCACTTTCTGTGCTGTGAAACCACGCTGTTGGTCTTCAGACTTGGCGGAGAGACTTCCTGCCCGAGATAATATCCTAGCAACCTCTCGGGGTGACCGGGACACACTCGTGGTTAGAGTTGCAAAGCTGTTTACATTGAGTTTTATGGCATTTGAGGGAACTTAGCGATTTTAAAGCTGGGAAGATGGTTGTTCAGAGCTTCCAAAAGTTGATCCTGGGGCAGCAGGGCCTGCCTGAAAACGCTTGGGCTGACTTTTCAGGAACGTGAAATCTAAACTCTCTGCTCACCCCTGGGAGTTTGGAGGCTGCTGGGCAGGGGCAGCCTGCGTCTTGTCTGCAGAGCCTCATCTCCAGTTGGGGGAGGCCACCAGCTCCTTGTCTCTGAGCTTTAGGTGTCAGGCTGCTGGCTGCTGGGGTATTGCTGGGAACTGTGTGTGTGTATGTGCGCGTCAGGGAGCGGGGCATGCCTGGGCTTAGGTCGGAAAAAGAAGCCTAAGATTCCGAAAAATTTGTTACTGTGTCTTTTTTAAAATTGAGGAATAGTTGATGTATATGTGTTTCAGGTGTACAGCCGAGTGACTCACAATTTAAAAGGTTATGTTTCATTTATATTTATTATAAGATATTGGCTACATTCCCTGCGCTATACAATATATCCTCGTAGCTTACTTTATACACAGTAGCGTGTATCTCTCGGAGAAGGCAATGGCACCCCACTCCAGTACTCTTGCCTGGAAACTCCCATGGACGGAGGAGCCTGGTAGGCTGTAGTCCATGGGGTCGCTGAGTCAGACACGACTGAGCGACTTCACTATCACTTTTCACTTTCGTGCATTGGTGAAGGAAATGGCAGCCCACTGCAGTGTTCTTGCCTGGAGAATCCCAGGGATGGCGGAGCCCAGTGGGCTGCCGTCTGTGGGGTCGCACAGAGTCGGACACGACTGAAGCGACTTGGCAGCAGCAGCAGCATCTCTTAACCCTCTATGCCTGTCTTGTCCGCTTCCCTCTTCCCACTGGTGACCACTAGCTTGTTCTCTGTACCTATGAGTCTCTTTCCTTTTTGTTATATTCACCAGTTTGTTGTATGTTTTAGATCCAACTATAAGCAATATCACGGACTCGGTGGATGTGAGTCTGAGTGAACTCCGGGAGTTGGTGATGGACAGAGAGGCCTGGCGTGCTTCGATTCATGGGATGGCAAACAGCTGGACATGACTGAGCGACTGAATGACTGATAAGCAGTATCCACAGTATTTGTCCTTCTCTGTCTGACTTACTTCTCTTAGCCCTCCAAGTCATCCACGTTGCTGCAAATGGCAACATTTTGTGCTTTTCATGGTTAAATAATATTCCATTATGTATATATCATTGTCTGGTTTTTTTTTTTTAATTGAGCCATCCCCTGCAGGGAGGGGATAGTTAGGGAGTTAGGGATGGACACATACACGCTGCTATATCTAAACTGGAGAACCAACAAGGACCTACTGCCTGGCACAGAGGACTCTGCCCACTGTTATGTGGCAGCTGGATGGGAGGGACGTTTGGGGGAAATGGATATATGTGTATGTGTGACTGAGTCCTTTCTCTGTTTACCTGCAACCGTTTGATTTCTTTTTCTTGCCTTATTGTTCTGGCTAAAACATCCAGTACTACGTTGAGTCAGAGTCTTTGTCTTTTTTCCCATCTCAAGATTAAGTTGATGTTAGATGTGAGTTTTTCATAGATGCTCTTAACATGTTGAAGAAGTTCCATTCCTAGTTTGCTGAGTGATTTCATTATGAAAATGTTTTGTTAACTGTTCTCCCCACATCTATCGAGGTGAATTTGTGGCTTTATCTTTTATTCTAACAATATTATATGTTATGTTGATCATTTTCATATGTCAAACCAACCCTGCATTCCTGAGATAAATGCCATGTGGTCATACCGTATAATCATTTTATATGTTTCTCAATTTGATTCAGTATTTCCCTGAGGGTTTTTGTCCCTAAATCAGGATTTGTAGTGTTTGGTGATATTCTATTTCAGATTCTTGCATGGCCAATGGTTTTCAAAAGTTTCTTTATTGAATTTGGTACTGTCACACTAGCTTTTTCTAAAGGTTTTTTGAGACTTTTCTACTTTTCTCCATGCCCCGGAACAGTTTAAATGGTCTTGGAATAAACTGTTCCCTAAAATTGTGTTAGAATTCCCATGTGGACCCACACAGCCTGGTACAGTTTTGGCATGAGCTAGAACTATCTATTTAAGAATGTCATTTTTTTTTTTATATTAGTTGGGTCATTTTCTCTTTTCTGTTGCTTCTGGGGTTAAGTCTTCTAATTTACAGTTTCTTAGAAAGAATCTGTTTCATCCAAGTCTACAGATTTATTGGCATGAAGTTGATCCAAGCATTCTTCTGTGGTTCTTTCCATTTTCTCTGTTCTCGTTTCTCTGTTTGTACTGTCTTATTCTGTCCATGGGGCTTCCGAGGTGGCGCTGGTGGTAAAGAACCTGCCTGCCCTTGCAGGAGACATTAGAGACATGGGTTCCGTCCCTGGGTCGGGAAGATCCCCTGGAGGAGGGCACGGCAGCCCACTCCAGTATTCTTGCCTAGAGAGCCCCATGGACAGAGGAGCCTGGTGGGCTTCAGTCCATGGGGGTCACAAAGAATCACACAGGACTAAAGCAGCTTAGCACGTACGCATGTACATGTATGTATATATTCTCTCTTTTTCCTATTTTTTCTGGTTTTAATTGCCTTTCCCCTCCAAAAAGTCCGCTTGGTTGCCCCTCTCTTGGAACGAGGCTGCAGGGGGCACCCACCCTGCGTGGTCCGCTGGTGCTCCTGTCCTTCCAGAGGCGGCGGGCCCGCACTGTGTTCCGATGCTCTGTCTCCCGCTGGCGCCGCCAATAAACCTCTTGGGTGTCAAACTGCATCTTGGCATCTGGCTGTCTGCAGACCCAAACAAGCCCCAGGCATTCCCTGGCCGCAGCGTGGAGAATACCCCAGAAGGGACGGGGAGGGAGGTCAAGCCGGGCCTGCCTGCTGCAGGGGTCTGGGAGCAGAGGGGACCCTGGTCTCCTCTCAGAAAGTGGGGAGCGGGTGTACAGTAAGGGCTGGGTCTACGAGCTGGTTGAGATCAACGGGACTTGGGCATATAACTGCGTAGTTAACATTTCACCATTTATTGCTTTCAACATTCCTTCCCAGGACCATAAGAATCAGACACAGCTACAAATCTGAAGGCAGAGTTGAAATGTTTATTCACAATCTCTAACTTAGCCGTAACCCCCACCCCTCACTGGATCTCAAGATCTTGCATGAGAAAGAAAGAGACATGGTTCTAAAGGGGACAAGCAAAGGTTACTAAAGAGCCTGGAGGGGCCAGGACCCCAGCTGGCCCTGCTCCTGGCCCTGCACGCAGAGGCTGGGGGGCGGGGGCAACTGTCCTTGGCCGTGGATGCAGCTCGAGGTCTGGCCAGCTCTGATAAGGTCTGGCCCTGCCCAGGAGGCGACCAGGGAGGGCTGGTGGTCAGCAGCCCACCTTCCCCCTGAGATGCTAAAAGAAGGAAAAGTCAAGCAAACCTGGGCGCTTGTCAGGTGGGCTTTGTGCTGCCGGTCTTTCGCTGGGGGAGAATGTTGTACATTTCCTCTGTTAGGAAATAGACTGTTCTGGTGAGAGGAGGCTTCAGAGATCATTTTAGCAGAAAAGGGAACAGAGGAGACCAGGTGGTGGGTCTTCCAGCTGCTCAATACCTTTTCCCCAGCAACTCCAAATTCATCCACATTCTACCTTAGACCCCCTTCCCAGATCGTGCTTGGACCCGAGAGCTCCAGGTCTACACACTGCTTTCATACCCTGCATTGTGCAGATAAGGAAAGCGAGGGGAAGCAAGCGCAAGGCTGAGCTGGGAAGCTCCGTGTCCCGCCTCAGCCCCTCACCTGCCCCAGCCAAGGTGTACGAGCGCAGGCGTGCAGGCTCAGGTGTGGCTCCTGCCCTGAAAGCAGGCTCAGCTCGTCAAGCAGCCGTGTGCCTGCCCAAGGTGTAAGGGTCACCAGGTGGGCCTTGCCCCTGGCTGAAGTTAAGCCAGAGAGGTTGGGCTCGTTGCAGGCAAGTGCCATGTGCCTGACTCGGTACCCCTTTCAGGACTTGGGGAGCAGTTCAGGTGGGTGGTCCTAACCCGGTGACCAGGGGCCCCACAGGACTCCTGGGGAGACCCGCCTGCCCTGAGGGCCCACCCCACCCCTGGTTTCTGGCCACCCCTCCTCCTCCTTTTTCCGTTGTCCTGATTCCCTCGCAGGTGGCCTGAGCTGCCTGCTGGGTTTCTGGATGAATGTGCCCCACAGTATCGGGCCAGCCAAAGCTGAAAGCCGCGCGTACATCACAGCGGTGAGGCCCCCAGTGCTGGGCTGCCCTGGGGTGGGCCCACACACAGGGGGCACCTCCTGGGCTCTTTCTACATCCTGGGTCCTGGGGACCAGCAGGGAGGCGGCCACAGCAACCCGCCTGGTGAACAGACTGGCCTCCGGTTTAGGGCCCCGGAAAGGACTTAATTCTCCCCAGCTCTCAGCTTCACACAGCCCCGTCAGATGTCCCCTCCCTGACCTTTTTTGTGAAGCTAATGCATCTTCCTTGCTGGGAGCTTCCAAGGGCCCAGGAGGGACTTGAGAGTTGTGTTTACAAGGTCGTGTGTTTTTGTAAAGTTTGCCAAAATAAGCAATTTTTGTGTGACAGACACGCTGTAAGGTGACCAGGGGTGGCTGAGGGGGTCCTAGTGAGTCATGCCCTTGCCCTCATATGTTTTTTTCCTTCTACAGTTCTCTGCCAAGAGTGTACGCTTCATCTCCATAGAATCCTGAGGCCGTAGCTTTCTGGTGCCTTTCGGTCATAGGAACGGTCTTCCTTCACCCATGATGACTGCCTTTCAGAGATGGAAGTCTCTACTCTGGTCCACAGAAAAAGTTCAGTCTCATAGGCGGTTCAAGGCTTTCCCCAAACTCAGGCCCAGGCCCCAGTGGCGAGGGGGGGGAGGGCTGTGGCCAAAATGCGGAAAGAGCAGGCAAAGCTCTACCGGAGTGTCCTGGAAGCAGCCAGCCTGGGGCCAGTGTGCAGCAGAGATGGACCTCTCTCCGCTCTGGAGCCAGAAATGCGTGAGCAGGCATCGGCAGGGCTGCCTTCCCCCAGGAGGCTGCAGGGCAAGGTCCTTCCTGCCTCTTCCAGCTTTTGCGGACTCCAGGTGACCCTGGCTTTTGCCTGGACCTCTTCAGTCTTTGCCTTATCAACACCCAGCCTTCTCTCCTGTATGTCTGTGTCTCAAACTCCCTCCTCCTTCTCTTCTAAGGACCCCAGTTCTCAGATTTGGGGCTCACCTTAAATCCACCATGATCTCAAGATCCCTAACTTAATGATATCCGCAAAGATCCTTTTACAAACGAGGTCACCTTCACAGGCTCCGGGGATGAGGTGTGGACAGGTCTTGTCGGGCACTGTTTCAGCCCCCACCGTCATATTTAGGGTCCTTTCTGCACGTGGACGAGGAGCCAAGTGAGATGAGACGTGAGAGGCAGGGAGGGAGGAGGACAAGAGGGTTCAGAGGAAGAGGATGCTGGGGTGACACCCGCGAGGCTGACGTTTTACGTCATAAAGGTCCGTAAAATCCTTGAGGCCGTAGCTTTCTGGTGCCTTTCAGTCATAGGAACAGTCTTCCTTCACCCATGATGACTGCCTTTCAGAGATGGAAGTTTCCAATCTGGTCCACAGAAAAAGTCCAGTCTCACAGGCAGCTCAAGTCTTCTTCCCCAGACTCAGGCCCAGGCCCCAGAGTGGGGAGGGGGAAGGGCTGTGGCCTAGCTAACTCCTAACCCTGACTCCTTATGGACCGGACGCTGAGAAGGGCCCACCCCGTGGAGATGAGACGGGGAAGCAGAGGGGCCCCGATGTGAGAGCTGAGGGCCCGGCGAGCCTGGCGGGTGGAGGTGGGTGGAGCGGAAGTGGGCAGGGCATGGACAGTGGGGAAGGCTGTGGCCTGGCCAGCTCAGACCATCCTGCAGGGGAAGCCGCAGGTCATCAGGCACTGGGAGGCCAGGAGGGGCATTTCTGGGGACGAAATCCTGCGCTGGGGGGGTCGGCCTGCGGCCTGGCGACCCCGGATATGCCCTCCTGCCTAGGTCTAATCACTGGGCTTTGTCCTTGCTAGTTGTGGGGACCAGGGGAGTCAGGTGTCTGGGGAGGGCCAGGCAGGGCCCCCCTCCAGCTGCCTGGAACTCTGGTGACAGTTGTGTAAAGCAATGCATGAAGCCAGCCAGCTTTATGGGGTGTTCTATGAAGCTTTTAAGGCATCGAAACCATCATCAGAGGCACGGCCGCCTGTTCCGTGTGGCTCAAGACGCAGTCTCGTGGGGGCGTCTGCTGGATTCCAGGCCACACCGGGGGGCCCTGGAGCCTGGCCAGGGTGCTCCCTGTTACTTTGACCCCTAACCACCGGGACATCCTGCCGGGCACAGCTGGAGCCCTCCGAGTGTGAGGCGGGTCCAGAGCCCTGGTCCTGGGCCCTGGGCACCGAGAGGGCGATGTTAACAGCGTAATGAAAACCATGGCGGTTTTAACAGTTTCTTAGGCGGGAGATGCTTGGCACATGCTTCTTTGTTCCAGGGATCGGGTCCTGTGGCCACATCATAGTGAGAGACACACGAAGCTCCTGGCGTTGAGGGGCTCACGTAAGGGATACAGTAGACCAATGACCGAAGAACCCGCTGGGAGAGAGCGGGCCTGGGGTGAGAGAGCTGGGTGATAGGTAGCTGCGTGGGGCGTCAGGAGGCCTCTCGCAGGTGACAGAGCGGGGGTCTGTGGCATCCGGGAGGACCATCAGAACATTCCAGGCAGGGATGCTGTGAGGTCGGGGTGGATGCGAGAGGCCACCACGTGGAGGGAGGTGAGGTGGGCGGCACACAGGGAGAGCAGAGAGTGGCCCCTGAGAGCGGGCCCAGAGGAGGCTGAGCCTCCACCCAGCGGAAGTCCCTTTTCCTTAAGGTGGCCCCACTGCTGTCTGAGCTGAGATGAGCCGGACTGGGGCAGGGGGAGGGGAGGGGCGGCACTCCCCAAGAGTCTGGCGGCCCAAATGGGCCAGTGGCGAGTCCCTTCCCCTGGCCAGGCTGTGGACTCAGGAAGAAGCTGGCTGTGCCCTCAGCGCGTGGCTCTGTGGGCACAGGGTGGGGGGCATGGAGCCAAAGCTGTTGTGGGAAGAGGCCTGGGTCTCTGGGACCCTGCCCCCACTGGGAGTCGATCACCCCCAAACAGACCCTTAGCTGCCCGTGGCGAGGCGGGGGCTGGTGCCTCCGGCTCTGAGACCCCTCCCCAGGTTGCTGGGGCTCGGGCTGCAGCTCCCATCTCCCTCAGCAGCACAGCCAGTGGTCGGGGGCTCTGCCCCCTGCTCCCCAAGAATGACCAGCTGGCAACCTGGGGTGAGCTCCTTCGATCCTGCTGAATCTTGCTTTCTCCTCTACTGGGGAAGCTGAGGGGTCAAAGGTGGAGCTCACCGGCTAGCTCCAGCTCTGTGGCTTTGCGCCATTTACAAGGCCTACTATCTCTCTCCAACCTCCGGGGCTTTGTTTTCTTGGGTGGGTATTGAATGCATCAATATACCAAAAGCACTGACCCCTGTTCGCAACAGCACTATTAACAATAGCTAAGATATGGAAGCAACCTAAATGTCCATCAACAGATGAATGGATAAAAAAGATGTGAGATA
>SJYC01017698.1:0-13489 GCA_006408675.1 Madoqua kirkii | reverse complement strand
GGTAAGGGGGTGGGGGCGGGGAAAGGAAGGACTGGGAGTTTGGAACAGGAGACAGAACCCGTTATATTTAGAGTGGATAGACAAGGTCATACTGTGTAGCACAGGGAACTGTCTTCAACAGCCTGTGCAAAACCACAATGGAAAAGAATCTTCTAATGTTTGTGTTAATATACACCAGGAGTGCTCGGACTGTGTTTGGTGGTAAGAGCTTGACCGCTTGTAGCTATGAGCACCAGTTCACAGGGTGAGAGAGCCGCGGCCTCTGACATTCCAAGCCCAGATGTGGAGGGCTTGATACAATGCCGGCTTCTCTCTCTCAAGTCACTATCCAGTACAGGAAGGGGGAGGGGAGGGGCCTGTTCCAGGAAGTCACTCTGCGATCCCGGCTCCTTCCAGCTTGTGGTCCTCTTGTGGTCCTCTTGTGATCCTAGAGTCTTCCTCCAGGATCGTCTGCGGATGGGGGACCCCTGGGAGGTCCCTCTGGGCCAGGTCTGGGCCGTCTCCACGAACAGGCAGAGGCCACAGTAACCACAGGGAGGCCGGGACACGGGGACTGGCTCTGTGTCCAGGAGGAAGGAGCTCAGCCTGTCTTAGCTGTTATTACTCCTACCTCCTCCTGCAACAGCTGGGGAGCCAAGAAAGGTGAGGGGTAAGAAGGGCCTGCAAGGACCAGCCGGCTTTGCCACCCCCGAGCGAGGCAGGAGGGAGCAGGGCCCTTCCTGGGGCCCCTGGCGGCTCCTCCCAGGAGGATTGTGTATGTATCCCAGCCACCTCTTAAATCCCTTAATCTTATTATTCCTTGGCGGGAAGGCTCTGAACATTCCTTTTGTATTTTTTTTTTTTAATTGCCTGACAGGTTTCTTAAACAAAATTCTTCTCTCTTTTTTTTTAACCCTCAATCTCCAGGAGGATTGTTTCCTGTTGGGGCCAAGGATGGGGTTCTGTTGAGGGCCCAGTAAGTGACGGCATTTCTAACAGGGAGGCCTCTCTGGCCCACTCGCTGCCGGCCAGGGGACAGAGCTGTCCGCAAGGTGAAGCCCCAGGGGACGCCTTGCACCCTCTGGTCCCCCTTCCCACCCACTCACAGAAGCTTCCTGAACCTGGCTGTGCAGAGACGCTTGCTCACCTGTACATCGCAGGCCCCGCCCCAGCGGCCCTGCAGCCCACCGCCAAGCAGGAGAGGAATCGGAACTTTCAGCAGGATCCGGGAAATGCTGACACGGTCTGCCTGTCCGTAGCCTGGAATTTGGGAAGCCAGGCTGTGGGAGACTGTGAGCTGAACCAGACACCGCCCCGTCTCTGGGACTGTGGCTGTCTGGCAAGGAAGGTAAGACAGGACCCTTGCCGATTGAAAAACAAAACAAAAAAAAACACACAACCAAACAGTTGTTTCTGTTTTATTCAGACAGAATTCAAGGCAGCCTCTCAGTTCAGAGGGACTGCTGTGAAGAGACAAGGGAGGAGCTGGGATATATAGGTGGTTTTTTTGCAACAAAACCCGGGTAGTCGGTGCCTCAAAAGATTACGGTAAATTAAAGAGAAACCGGACATCTCACGTTAAGGAATCAGCGCTTGTCTCTGTAGGGGAAGGGGCAGGGGTCTGGGTCACTGCGACTACTCCTCTGACGTGCGCCTCGCTGTCCGGGGCCGGCGGCCTGCCCTTCTCCACGCGGAGCCCTTTTGGGGAGCATAGCGTCTGTGAGTCGGGGTGGGGGTGTCCACGGAGGCTGTGGGCTGCTGGCTGCAGCATCCTTTGTTCACGGATCTGGCGGGTGACACTCTCATCTACACCCCGTCAGAAGCGCCACCCGAGGGAGAGGCTAGCTCACAGCGAGGGCCTCACTGGCAGCCGTGAGCACGGGCCGGCCTCACCCCGGCCCCGGGCCCTGGGCTTTCTCGCGCTGCGTCTTTGCGGATCCTACTCTACAGATGGGGAGACAGAATTCCAGAAGTCCAGTCAGCTGGCCCAGTTTCCCAGCAGCAGCGGAGCTGGCTTTGAGTACAGAAGTACCACCGTCTCTCGGGCCTAGAACTCGGACCGTCTGATGAGCAGGGGCCGCCAGGAAAGGTGGTCCTCTGTGTGTCCTCTGCTCCACCAGCTGCACACGAGGCTCCCTGTCTGAGCCCCATGCAGGTGCCTCCTGAGGTCGAGCCCCATGCAGGTGCCTCCTGAGGCCACACTGACTCGCGCCTGCATTAAAAAAAAAACGGAGGTCAGATTCCCATAACATAAAAGTAACCATTTGCGGGTGAACAATTCAGTGGCATGTCATGTGTTTCCAGTGTGGTATGACCGCCACCTCTATCAAGTTCAAAATATTTTTATCATCCCAAAGGAAGCCCTGAACCCACTAAGTAATCCTCCCCACTTTCTCTAACCCCCAACTCTGGGGACAATCATCAATCGGCATTCTGTATCTGTGGATCTGCAGATTCTGGAAATTTCATATAAATGGGATCGAGCAGTGTGAGGCCCTTGGAGGCCAGCTTGCACTGAGCGGAATGGTGTCCAGGGTCATCCATGCCGTCGCGAGGTCGGTGTTTCACCGCTTCCCATACACGCCCCTGCTTCCTCCCACTGCAGAGCAAGAAGCTGTCCTGGGAATCAGGGCTGGCAGGCAGGACACCATCCCCGAGGGAAGGGAATGTTCTTAAGACCCAGGGGTCTGGCCTGCCTCCTACCCACCCCCAGGGGAGCCCAGGGAGCCGGAAAGCACAGAGGCTTCTCCGGTGCCCAGGAGGTCGACGCCCCCTTCCTCGCCTCCAGCCCCAGGAGGCGGTCCATCTGCCAGCAATTTGGCCTTTTCTAAATAACCTTGTCGGATTCTTGTTTGAAAGCACCATGTGGGGTGGGGAGGTGGAGGTGGGGTTGCTCCAGGTTCTGCTAAGCCTTCCAGCCAGTTTCCTCCTGAAACAGCCCCAGTGGGGGCCGTGATGCCCGTCTGCCGTAGGGTGACGGCCTCGTCTGCTTCCTAACCCCTCAGACAGGGCACTCAGACTCCAGCCAAAGTGGATCTCTGGGCCTGGGGAGTCAAACCTGGCTTCTTGCTTCCCAAAGGACGGCCCAGAGCGCCCCCTATCCATGGAGTGAGGGAGGTGGCCTCCCTGCCCCCCAGTGCCTTTCCTTCTAGAACCTTGTGCTGGGAGGCCCTTCGATCCCTGGCCCCGGGCAGGATGTCAGAGCTGCAGCCTCACGCCCTCCCGCCCCTCGCCGTCCCCCTGCATCTTCCGGTGTTTTGAGAATTGTGGGGGCTCTGGACAGAGCAAGGCGGCATCCGGGTGCCTGGAGACAGGCCGGGCTTCTGGGAATTCTGATGCAGGAGCGTCTTCCTGCCGCTGCCCTTTCCGGGGCCTCTGCCGGACCACAGGTTCTGGCCAGTCGAGAAGCGTGACCCCCCTCACAGATGGCAGGAAGAAACCGTTTATCATCCCGGAAGGATCTGGCTGCCGGCGTGTTTATCGGGAGGAAGGAAATAAGCTCTTTTCATCCCTTCTGAGCAGTGTCTGGCCCGCTGGCCATCCGATCCGTCAGCTGGAGGAGTTGTAAATACCGCATCCTGCGTTTGTCGGTACCTGCTTCGTGTCTGCCGCGGAGCTCTCGGCTCATCACTTCCTGGGTGTCGTACTTGACTGTCGCTTCCTCCTTTAAATAAACTTGGTTATAAATTTAATGCTTGTCAGAGCCGAGTTTAGAAATCTGGCCCAGCAACACGGGCCGGCATGGCGGGGTTCTCTCCCTGGGCGCCTTCCAAAGCATCCGACCCGGGACACCTGGCGGAGTGTGGGGTGCTGAATGGGGTGCCTGCTGTGCGAGGAGAGGCTTGCAGCCTCGAGGAAGCTGCGGTTTGTTTCTCCACGTTTCCAAGCCAGGGAATAAACAGTGAAAACTCTCACCTGGCAACTGGCATGGAAGTTGCTGAAGGGCAGGCAGTGCCAGTCTGCATGCTCATGGCCAGCAGTGTTGCTGGGCTAAGAGGGCCTCCCATGGTGTGGGCATCCCAGGGGAAGTGATGCAGCAATGAGCCTGAAAGGCTGGCATCTCCCACCCAAACATCCATCCGTCCATGCATCCATCCTCCAAACATGCGTCCATCCCCAAACATGTGTCCATCCGTTCATCTACCATCCATCCATCCATCAAGCATCCTTCCATCCATCCACCAAGAATCCATCCATCAAACATCCATCCATCCATCCACCAAGAATCCATCCATCAAGCATCCTTTCATCCCTCCACCAAGGACCCATCCATCAAACATTCATCCACCCATCTATCCACCAAACATTCATCCACCCATCCATCTAACAAGCATCAATCTAGCCTACTACCAAACATCCACCCATCCATCAAACATCTATCCATTCATTCATCTACCAAGCATCCATCCATCTATCCATCTACCAAATATGCATCCATCCATCTGCCATGGATCCATCCATCAAGCATCCATTCATCCATTTATCCACTACACATTCATCCATCCATCTACCAAACATTGGCCTATCCTACTAAGATCCATCCATCCATCCATCTATCAAATATCCACCCATTCACCAAGCGCCCATCCTTCCAACAAACATCCTTCCATCCATCTATGCATCCACCCACCAAATACCCACTCATCTACCAAACATCTATCCATCCATCAAACACCCATCCATCCATCCACCATGAATCCATCCATCAAGCATCCATCCATCCATCAAACATCTATCCATCCATTCATCTACCATCCATCCATCTGTCAAACATCCATCTATCCATCTACCATCCCCATTCACCCCTTACTGAGGCACTGTCATCTCATATGTCCCTGTGGGCTGGACACCAGGCAGCCCCAAGAAGACAATGCACCAGGGAACCCCTTGGCTGTGGGAAGTGGGAACTTTGGTTTTAGAGGTTATTGGGGGTCTTGGGTAGTTGGGGGTAGCCTCTAGAAGGAAAGAGAAGCCCCTTCTGCTGTAGTTCTGAGAAGAGGGCAGGGTTCAGAGAATGAATCCTCTTTCTGCCCCATCCTACCACCTGCTGTCTCACAATCTGGGGTGACCAGAGTTAAAGGTAAAATCCCCATCCCTGCTGAATTAGTGTCTTGGGACTCCTGGAACAAAGAACCACAATGGGGGCGCTTAACCCACAGAAACGTCTTCTCCTGCAGTCCTGGGGGCTGCAAGGCTGAGGCTGAGTTGTGGGCAGTGCTGGGGCTTTCCCTAAGACACGGGGGTGGCCTGTCCAGGCCACCGTCCTGGCTCCTGGTGGGGCTGCGTCACATCAGTCTTCACATGGGTTCTCCTTGTGTGCGTGTCTGTCTCCGCTTCCCCTTGTTATCAGGATGCCAGTCATAGTGGACTGGGCGCCACCCTACCCCAGCTGGACCTTAACTGATTATGACCCAGTTTCCAGATAAGTCTGTGTTGTGCAGTGATGGGGCTTAGGACTTTAGAGTATGAGTCTGGGGTGAGGGGAACACAATCCAGCCATGTCGCCTGCAGAAGCTAAAATCCCTCTTGGTGTGAAACCTGGCTGCTGAGAACCCTGACCCTCTGTTGCCCTCTGACGTCCCCTCACATGGCCCCCGAGCCGCACAACCCCACTCAGGTTCAAGGTTGGGGTCTGGGTGCCCAGATCCCCTGTGGGACCTCAGTCCAGGTGCCCTGCTAAGTCCAGAGGCTTCTCGCAGGAATGGTGCCAGGCCAGGGTCAGGTCACCAGCACCACCCTGCACCTCCCCCAGGCCATTCCCAGCAGCCTCGGGTTCCCTGGACCTTCTGGGGTCGCGAGGTCCCAGCACCAGCCCGAGAACGCTGTGGCTGGAGCAGGTTCTTGGGGTATGCTCTGTCTGGTCTTGTGTCTCAGTCCACCGGCCCTGCCCGGAGGTCGTGCGGCTCTGGGCGCCCAGGAGGCCAGGAGCTGTGCCCGGGGCCAGCCGCTGCCCCGGGGCCCCTCGGGCTCTTGGAGAAGGAGTTGGGGTGGTGACAGTGATGAGGCCACGAGGGGGGCGCTGGGGCAGGGGACAGTTAGAGGAGCTGCTGGAGCTTGGCTTTCAGCCTCCCCAGTGTGCGCTGAGCCCAAACCATGAAAATTAAGACCGGCTTTGCACACACCCATTATCTGGAAAGGACTGCTCAGCCTGGCCCACACTGGGTGGGCAGGGCGACGCAGACACCTGCTTCTGGCCCCACTCCCTGCTCCCTGATCCCTGGGCACACCCCTGGGCCCTGGTCCACGCCGTGCCCGGCCCTCCCCGGGCGTGTGCTGTCCCGGCCCGTCCGTGTTTGAAGCCACCCATCCACCTATGAGGAAGCCTCGCCCTTGGCCCTCCGCTGACGCTCTCATCCATCTCGTCTCCCAGCTGAGGGCCAGGGGCCTGGCTTACCTCCCTGGCCTCCCTCACCCCTGGGTTGGGGCCCACAGCCAAGAGAGGTTTTCAAAGGCCCGGTCAAGGGCTCCGGTGGTCCTGGAGATGGGGAGGCTTGCCTTGAGTGGGCAGCAGGACCAAGACCAGAGAGGCAGTGGGAGGGCCAGGTCCTCAGGGCCCTGGGGTGCTCACTGCCCCTCACCCCCTGCCTGAGCCCTCCTCCTGGTCTGAGCCCACCTCCCTCCCCTTGCCCCCCATCACCCTCTTTATTTCTTGCAGGAAAGACATTTATCTTCAGACAAAGGGTTCTGTGACTCTGAGGTCCAGAGAAGCTAGAAGGCTGTGGGTGACCCAGGAACCCACAGGAAGTGAGGAAGGGTCGGGATCTCAGCGGCGGATCCCGCTTGACATAAATCTCCTAATGGGAGGTCAGCCGTGAGCTGGCCACCTTGGGGCCCTCTGGAGGGATTTCCGCCCCTTTCCTGGGAGGAGGCCAAGTTCAAGGCTAGCACGGGCCCCCAGGCCGGGCCTTGGACCTGGCTGAACCCCTCCTGCCTTCCCACTGTGGTGCGCTGCAGGTACAGCAAGAAGACGGTCCATCTGAGAGGGCCTGAGGACGCTCCTGGACACACACCCCAGACACCCCCCTGGAGAGCCCCCCAGACAGCCCCCTGCCTTCTCCCACTGACGCGCAGGGCCTGGGAGGCTCACTGGCTGCGGGCTCTCTGCAGACGCACTTCGTGGGGCAGGATTTGAGCGTCAGGTTTCTGGGGGTTGCAGAGGGCAACCCCTCCCCGCCCCACTGCCCCCTGCTCCAAGGCCGCTAAGGAGACAGTCCAAGAGGAAGCGAAGGGTCCAGGTGGGCCCTGCTGTGGGGCCCGGACACGTGGGCTTACTGAGAGCTCTGGAGAGGCTCCATGGAGGCTGAGCAGGGGAGGACCCCCAGGGAGGAGGGTTCACTCCCAGAAGGGGGCTTCAGCCCTCAGGGGAGCTCAGGACACAGGGAGCCTTAGGGTTTTGATGGAGATGAGGACCCTCCTGGGATGACAGTGCAGAGGGGCCCCTAGAGCAGCAGGGCTCCGTGTGCGCGCATGCCAGTGGGTGTGTGCGCACGGATGAGTGTGCTGTGTGTGCACGTGTGGATGCATGTGTGCGCACGTGTGAATGCATGTGTGTGCGTGTGTCTGAGAGTGCCAGGGAGCCACAGTGGAGAAGTGAAGGGGCTGTGAGCCCCAAGTGGCTCAGGAGGGCCATCACCCCCGGAGGCTCCGCCATCCGAGCAGAGGGGTCTCCCAGGGCTCTCTGCGGGAGGACAGGAGTGAACCAGGGACAGCAGCCTGGGGGAGGGGGAACCCAGGCTGGGTCAGGGAAGGGGGCTCCGGAAGGAGGTTGCCACGTGGTCGGGGAGCATAAGGGCCAAGGAGCATCGGCGGGATTTCATTGAAGGAACTCCGGCTGGGAGGCCCGCCTGTTGTGGCCTGTCAAGGTTTGATCAGTCTTGGTGGCCACTGCTTCAGAGGGAACAAGGAGGTGAGGTTTGGGGGGAGGGGGGTGTCAGTCAGGCTTTCAGGCCCCTAGGCCATGAGCCCAGAGACCTCTGCCCTTGGGGGTTGGGGGTGCAGCTGGGTCTCCAAGGACGGCTCAGCGGTGAGGGCCAATGCTGCCTCCTGGTGGTGGAGAGAACTCCATCGTTGGTCTGTAGTGAGACATTTTTAAGTGGCTCAGGAGGGCCATCACCCCCGGAGGCTCCGCCATCCGAGCAGAGGGGTCTCCCAGGGCTCTCTGCGGGAGGACAGGAGTGAACCAGGGACAGCAGCCTGGGGGAGGGGGAACCCAGGCTGGGTCAGGGAAGGGGGCTCCGGAAGGAGGTTGCCACGTGGTCGGGGAGCATAAGGGCCAAGGAGCATCGGCGGGATTTCATTGAAGGAACTCCGGCTGGGAGGCCCGCCTGTTGTGGCCTGTCAAGGTTTGATCAGTCTTGGTGGCCACTGCTTCAGAGGGAACAAGGAGGTGAGGTTTGGGGGGAGGGGGGTGTCAGTCAGGCTTTCAGGCCCCTAGGCCATGAGCCCAGAGACCTCTGCCCTTGGGGGTTGGGGGTGCAGCTGGGTCTCCAAGGACGGCTCAGCGGTGAGGGCCAATGCTGCCTCCTGGTGGTGGAGAGAACTCCATCGTTGGTCTGTAGTGAGACATTTTCCATCAGACAACTTTTCGCTTTTTAAGCACTGTGTGATTTTTGGCCGCACTGGGTCTCTGCTGCTGGAAGGTTTTTCTCTAATTGGAGCGGGCGGGGGCTAGTCTCTAGCTGTGGTCCGTGGGCTTCTCATTGCGATCTTCTGTAGCGGAACGTGGGCTCCGGGACCTCAGTAGCTGCGGCTCCCTGGGCTCTAGAGCACCGGCTCAATAGTCGCGGCACTCGGACCTAGTTGCTCTGAGGCGTGTGGGATCTTCCTGGACCAGGGACTGAACCTGTGTCTCCTGCCCTGGCAGGAGATTCTTTATCACTGAACCACCAGGGAAGCCCTCCGTGGCACAGCTTTGCATCAGGGCCTTTGGAGGCTAAGAAAGAAGACGGGTTTACATGAGACCTCCCGAGTGAGGCTGAGTGTCCCAGTGGCCTTTGTTCGGGGTCGGGGCAGAGGCGAGGGAGTGTGGACATTATCACAAGGCCCCCAAGGCAGGGCCGATAGTTAACAGACTCCGGACCCAATCCATCTCCCACCCGGCCCCCTAGCCCCACCCTCACATTTACAAATGGGCAAAGTGAGGTTCATGCAGTAGAGAAGTCTCGGAGTGTCTCCTTCCCTCTAGGAGTTCACCCCAATGGTCCAGGGCCCTGGGGGACGCTAGACTAAGCAGATGTCTCCTGGGGGGTGTCTTGTGGGGCACAGATGTGCAGCAGTGGGCCCCCAGCAAAGCCCGAGGAGGGCCTGGCTCGCTGAGCATCTGTGCTCTGGAAGCCAGTGCCCTGGGACCAAAAATAATGCACCTGCCCCAAGAAACTGGTGTCTAAATATGTCCTCAGCAGCGCGAAAGCCCCAGCATACAGCTGGGGCTTATTATTGCAATAATGGTGGGCAAGGCCTGTGACAGACTGCAAAACGGACCTAAGCTGCGTAAAAGGCTAAAAAGTACGTGAACTTATGGGGAGAAAGGGACTTTTCGGATGCGGTGAGCTCGAGGAGCCGACGGGGGAGATTTTCCTGGATTACCCAGGTGGGCCGGACGCCATCACGAGGGTCCCTTACAGCAGGGAGGAGGAGGGACGGTCAGAGAGGAGATGCGATGCTGAAGAGAGGTCGGAGAGAGCGTGAGAGGCCTGAAGATGCTGCCCCGCCTGAGGACTGAGGAGGGGCCGGGAGCCCAGGAGTGTGGCGGCGCCCGAGGAGCTGGGAGAGATGGGGAGCGGGTTGTCCCCAGAGACCCCTCAAAGGACCAGCCCTACTGACTCCTTGGTTTTAGCCCAGTGAACCTTCTGACCTCTGGAAGCACAAGAGAATAAGTCTGTGTGGCTTCAGGTTAGGAAGTCTGGTTGTCTCTGACGGCGGGGTAGGAGCTCACACAGCTCCCGTGCTAGGAAATGGCTTTTGTTGTCGTCCACTCAGTCGTGTCCGAGGCTTTGGGACCCCAAGGGCTGCAGCGCACCAGGCTTCCCTGTTCTTCACTGTCTCCCGGAGTTCGCTCAAACTCACGTCCATTGAGTCGATGATGCCATCTGACCATCTCATTCTCTGTCATCCCTTTCTCCTCCTGCCCTCAATCTTTCCCAGCATCAGGGTCTTTTCCAATGAGTCGGCTCTTTGCATCAGATGGCCAAAGTACTAAAGCTTCAACATCAGTCCTTCCAGAGAATGTTCAGGGTTGATTTCCTTTAGAATTGACTGATTCGCTCTCCTAGCAGTCCAAGGGACTCTCAAGAGTCTTCTCCTGCATCACAGTTCAAAAGGAAGTGGTTTACTGTCCTCTAAATGGACAGGGTCATGTGGGTGGGTCTGTTTCCGAAGCGCCCAGTGCCTGCTGGGAGGGACTCCATCCCGAAATCTGCCCGGACCCCAGAGCTGGCCAGAAAGACCTCGTGGGGACACAGAAGCAGACTCAGTTCTCCCTGGGTGCCCAAGGAGGGAGCTCAGGCTCCAAACCCCCAAGAGACCCAGAGAATGCGATGGCCTCAGCACAGCCCTGCCCTCTCCTCCCGCTGGAGCCTGCCAAGAGCGACCCAGCGGGAAACGATAGAATGTCCTTCTGGACATGTGTCCTCCTATTTTTAAACTGTTGCTTCCCTCTCTCCCCCATAATTCTTCAGATGTTGAAAAGGAGCTGGGAGTCCGTCTGAAATTATCTCCGGGGCACAGGGTCCTGCTCCTTCATGTTCACTCTGTCTCCCGGCAGGTGAGCCCACTTTATGGAGGGGAACACGGAGGCCCGGGAGCGAAGTGACTGGGCCAGTGCCACCGGCTCATGGAGGGGCAGAGGTTAGATCTAGAACCAGGTCACTCAAAGCTTTCGGCTTTTTCCCACGACACCATGCTGCCCCCCAGCGGTAGGTCTGGTTTTCTCAAGAGTGCTAAGCTGGCTGGGAAGATTCCCCTGGAGGAGGCCATGGCAACCCATTCCAGTATTCTTGCCTGGAGACTCTCATGCACAGAGGAACCTGGCGGGCTGTGGTCCATGGTCCAGAGAGTTGGACCCCACTGAGTGACTGAGCACGCACACTCACACTGGCTGGGGCTCCCTCAGTCAGATCCAGAGCTGGAGACAGGGCTCAGCCAGGAAAGGTGGTTTGCATTGCTTGGAGCACAATGTGGGGCGACTGGGAGGCTCCTCCATGTTGGGGATGAGGGGCTGGAGCAGGGGAGAGCCCAGGAATCTAGGAGCTGGGCTGCAGTTTAGTTCCATCTGGGGCCTTAAAAGTTTAACAATGAGTGTTTTGTGTCTTTGTTCTATGAAAATGCACAAGTCCTACTACGTGCTGGGTACGGAGCTAGAAAGGCCCCACCGTGGAGGACAGGCCCTGCAGAGGCAGTGATATAAAGGCTGAGAAGAAGGAAGGGCGACTTTTCCAGGGGAAACGGTCCAAGCAGACGGAACAGCAAGTGCCAGTGTCCCAAGGCTGGAACCAGCCCACCGTGCTTGACGCACAGCGAGTCAGCGCAGCTGGCGCCGGCTGGAGGGCCTGCGGAGGGAGGGGAAGGTGATGCCGGGGTCGGCAGGGGCCAGCTGGAGCCGGCGGGCTTGGAGGCGGTGTGGAGAGTTGGGGGCATGCGGGATGGGGGTTGTGTCCATGTGGTCCAGAAGGTGGCTGGAATCACACTGGAAGAAAAGCTATGACCAACCTAGACAGCATATTAAAAAGCAGAGACATCAGTTTGCCGACAAAGGTCTGACCAGCCAAAGCTATGGTTTTTCCAGTGGTCATGTATAGATGTGAGAGTTGGACCATAAAGAAAGCTGAGCGCTGAAGAATTGATGCTTTTGGACTGTGGTGTTGGAGAAGACTCATGAGAATCCCTTAGACAGCAAGGAGATCAAACCAGTCGATCCTAAAATAAATCAACCCTGAATATTCATTGGGAGGACTGTTGCTGAAGCTCCAATACTTAGGCCACCTGATGTGAAGAACCGACTCATTGGAAAAGACCCTGATACTGGGAAAGATTGAAGGCAGGAGGAGAAGGGGGCGACAGAGGATGAGATAATTTTGGATGTCATCACTGACTCAATGGACCTGAGTTTGAGCAAACTCTGGAAGATGGTGAAGGACAGGGAAGCCTGGCGTGCTGCAGTCCATGGGACTGGAAAGAGTCAGACCCGGCTGAGCGACTGAATAGCTGCAACCAATGGGGCTTTCAGATCTGGGTAGGGCAGCTGCGGAGAACGCAACCTTTTCCTTTGACCTTGAGAAAGTAGGTTTACTGCTGCAAAACCCACCGACAATATTGAAATTCCCACAGAAGGATGCGACTTGCTTTTCAAATCTGACCTTCTCCAGCCACGTGCCTCCTTTTCCTGCACTGAAACCAGGGTTTCACATAATGCAATGCGGGATTACACAGGGCTCTGTGAAGACGCAGCTTTGCTCCCGCAGAACTAGTGCTGATAATTCTCGACAGGTCCTGGTGTCTCCCCTCTCCCACCCCGGTCAGGGGGTGTGGCAGATCCCCTCCACATGCAGGATGTCTCCCAGGTGCCCACTGGACCGTGGAGCAGAGTCCTCGCCCACACGACACCCTCCGACCCTCACATCTTCCTTTTCATCCCCCAAATCACCCTGACACAGGGCTGCGAACCTGCACTGGGCCCGCATTTCAGAGAGAACAGAGCAGAGGACACTTTATGCCCATGTCAGACACGGAGGGTGGGTGGTCCCAGAAACAGCCTCGGCTCACGCTTCCTGTGCATGGCATGCCTCAGGGCCTGAGCTCAGCGCCTCGCCTGTACTAACTGCAGAGCTCTCACTGAGACAGGCTGGGGCCGGGGACTCTTTGCTGCAATGCTTGCACCTGGACACACCTCTCCTGGAGCAACAAAAACACAGCGAAACTATCAGGGATGAAAAGCAACTGTGTGCATGTGCTGCTGCTGCTGCTGCTAAGTCACTTCAGTCGTGTCCGACTCTGTGCGACTCCAGAGACGGCAGCCCACCAGGCTCCCTCGTCCCTGGGATTCCCCAGGCAAGAACACTGCAGTGGGTTGCCGTTTCCTCCTCTAATGCATGAAAGTGAAAAGTGAAAGGGAAGTCGCTCAGTCGTGTCCACTCTTCGCGACCTCCTGGACTGCAGCCTTCCAGGCTCCTCCGTCCATGGGATTTTCCAGGCAAGAGTACTGGAGTGGGGTGCCATTGCCTTCTCTGTGTGCACATGCAGTTGGGACAAATTCTGGACGAAAGATACAAAAAGACCAAAGAACCCAAATGCCACTTCTGAAGAGCAGGGAGCAAAAGCAGGCTGCCTGCCCCCTGCCCCCTCACCACCCCTAAAGGCGTGGGCAGATCACCTAAGCCACGCCTCCACCCCGACCCCTAGGTACAGCCCTACCCTTGCCCCATATAAGGAACTAGCTCATCCTCCTGACACTCTGGGAACCAGCAAGGGAACCTGTTGCTTGTTCTTGCTCCCCGCCGGTGCAGCAGGAACCCCA